>JAGDQP010037590.1:0-18551 GCA_022664845.1 Lepisma saccharinum | reverse complement strand
CTTGGACATTAATAAGTTATACAAAGTGTGCTCTAATATCAACACCATGGCATTACCATCTATCAAGTAAATTCAGGATAGAAGAGATCTTTATGTATTATGGTATATTTGTGTGTTCTCTCTGCTTTGATATTGATATAAGAATATCAGGATATTGGTCTGATATTTTAGAATTACTATGCGCTTAGATTAAGGTAATAATTCAACAAAGCGATATTCCTCCGGTATATTCAGTTTTGTATAAATTCCATATTAAAAGTATTATGCATTCGTATAGAAATCCTGTCGTTTCTTTTATGCACATACACTATAAGAGAGCTGGGTGCTCATGTTTGAATAATAAATTATGATCTCCCTTTGTACAAATACTAAAGCCAAGTGAGTATTACATGAGTATCCAGTGTACTTCTTACATGGTGAATCGGCGCCTTATTGATGTAAGGTCAATATACAGTAGATCACGACATATTTTCGGTCCCTCAAGGTAAATAGTTAAATTCATTTCGGTTTGGCATGCGTTTTCAGTACAATTGCGCCATTTCTTTGGTCACCACGGTACATATTTCCACTTATTTAAGTGAAATTTCAAACCACTTCGATAGTTCAAATAATAGGATCAATGCATTGTTTATTGTTTCATGTTTCCACTATATTTTTTACGCTCTGGTAAACATAAACCACCACTAGAAAACCCACAGCCAAAACCAAAACCGCGTAGAAAACCAATAAATATTCCACCTTTGGTAAGCGATAAGAAAGTGAAACCAATTCGGAACCAGAACAACCTCCAAAAACACATAGAGAAATGGCTAGTCCAGAACCTAAAGTTGTTGTTGTTCCCAGTAGCTATCCATAACAACAAAAACAGACGATATTGCGCGTTTCCTACGAAGTTTTGAAGATCTTGCAAAGCAAAGCTACGAATTTACAGATGATAAATGCAAACAACCTCTCGCTAGTTTATTTGTTGGAAAAGCACGGGACAGGGTGAATATACTACTTAAGAAATATGACTTGAATTCAGGAATATATGAAGAATTTAAAAAGAAATTGATATCACATTTTCGTCTGCCAGGAGCAAAAACGGATATTAGTATTCGTCTCCCGGATCGTACACAAAGAAAGTGCGAAAATGTAACAAACTATGTTCTTGATATGCAAAGTCTAATTCTGAATTCGAATCAAGGAATCCCCGACACTACGGCTATTAATTTTATCATTTCTGGACTTCGTCCTTACTATATTGAACATGTTGGACGAAAAACATACGCTACACTTTCAGATCTATTTGACGATTTAGTTGAACTAGAGGCTGGAAGATTTCGTGTTCAAAAGCGAGTTCGTGCAATCAAACATGAAAGTGAAAAAAGACTACATCATAAACGATGTGACACTACATCTTCTCTTTTTTCAGAAGCAAGCACTGATATTTCTACAGATGAAGAATCTGATACGGATAACCGTACGAAACATCACCCTCATATAGAGAAAGAACCAGTGAATGAGGACTTTAAAACTCTCCATACTAAAATGGATAATCTCAGAATGCAAGTACATACAGGTTGTTTTGCACCTCAGACTTCTCGAAGTACAAACAATCGCTCACGTTCTAACAATCGTAGAAACGCACGAAAATCAAGGCAGTTTCAAAATAATAACTATCGTGATTCTTTTAATAGAAATATGCAAGGAAATGAGTACCAACAGAATAATAATGGTTATAGAGGTAACTCAAATTATGAGCCACGCGCTCGGCTCCCATATAGAAGGCCGCAATTTCCAGCACCGCCAAGACAACAACTGTACAATAAACCATATTTTGTACAGCAGGGTCGTACATTTTATCCATCAAATCAATATCAGAATTATGTGCAGCATAACTCTTATAATGACCAATATAACCCATATCCTTCTGCAGGTAATCAGCCCGCCACACAATATTACAACAAAAATTACCAACCAAATAGAAATTTTAATGGTTGGCGACCACTAAATAATAACTATAGATGAAATATGTCGCGTGGACATCGCTCGAATTTCGCTTCGTGTAATCATGCTGATAACGACTTGACTATACTGCCACAAGATTTAAACGAAATGTATTAATATATTATACGGAGAAACCTATTGGTGAATGGCATAGGCCATCTACAAAACAGCTTCGTACAAGATTGTTTATGTATAAGCCCAAACCACGAATTTCTATTCAGTACTTAGGTGTTAGACATGCAGTTATATTGGATACATCACCAGAATTAAATCTAAAGTGTAAATCATTAATTAAAAGCAAGAACCTAATTCAATACGGGAAATACAAGTTTCAGGTGTAACTCAAAATACTTTCACTTTAAAGAAATTTGTTATTCTGCCAATTCGTATTGCTCGTAGGACATTTATAGTTAGATTTTTAGTTGATTTCAGACTTTACACCGAAAACTTTATTAGGCAGTCAATTTCTACAGGACCAGAATGCATATATAAATTATCGTATTCATACTCTTAAGATACAACATTTGAAAAAATCAACGGAAAAATTATGATCAAAATACAACGCAAACTCCAAGTTATCTAAAATAGCAGTAGGTTCACTTGCAACGTGTCTTCAACCTTATTTTGCAAATACAAGACGAACACTTTTGCTACCTCGGTCAAAAGAAATCTTAAATTAGATTTATTTGAAGGCATTACAAATGAGGAAATTCTTTTTGAATCAAATTTGACAGACTTCAAATTCTTGTGCCTAGAGCAGTACATGTTTCGGATTACGTTGTCAAAATTGTTAATCCGACTGAAAAGCAAATAATAATTCCTCGCCATACAATGTTAGCTAAAGCCGAAAATGTTAAGGACATTTCGGAGGCAGAATGCGAGGACACTTCTAATGAAGAAGAACACATGACACACGAGGAACGTAGAAATTTGGAAATGGACAGACGCTTGTTTTCCAAGCATGTTTTTGATGTGGGCAAAGAAACTCCGGAGGATTATAATAGAAAAGGTTTTTGATCTCTTGTATAGTTATGCAGATTGTTTCGTACTTGATCCTGAACGTCCGGAAAATGTGAGACTTTTCATACAAAATTCTAACCAAAAATGCTGTTCAATTTTCCTCAAAATATTACTCCGTACCAGCTTTAATTCTCGACCGCATTGATGAACATTTGAAAAAAGAGTAATTGCACCTTGTAACTCTGCATGCAATAGCCCGTGTATATTTGTTCTTAACTCCGATGGAACTGTACGAACACTGGTGGACTTCAAGGAATTGAACAAGAATTTAATACATCTCCATATGATTCTTGAACCAGTTGCACACATCGTTTCGCGTCTCGCACGTCGTGTTTGGTACTCAAAATTGGATATGGGATTGGCAATCAATCAGTTGACAATTCATCCTGAATCTAGAGACATTACAGCGTTCACAATACAATGGCCCCCACAATTTAATTCGTTAAAACTCCCGTTGGGAATGAGACAAATTTCCTCAATATTCCGCAGATATCTTAGGGTACTTTATCTGAAATTTCATATAATAAATTAGCATGTTATTTGGATGATGCAATTTTAAGCACAAATGGTTCACATGAAATGATGTCGCTATGAAAGACAGTATTTCAAAGAGCAATGGCTCGCGGATTAAAATTTTCAAACCAAAAACAGAACTTATGAAAGAACACGTTTTTTCTCGGTTTTCATCTTTGCAAGAACGGACATTTTTTCTTCTCCAATCACAGATGCTGTTACGAACTTTGAATCTCCAAAATGAGTGAAAAAGCTACGATCGTTTCTGTCTCCCTGTTCGTATTGTAGGCGTTATACTTCAAATTTTGCGGAAAAATCAGCATGTTTATATGAACTTTCGAAGAAAAATACTAAGTTTTAATGGGAGAAACGTCATTAGATAGCATTTGAAAATCTCAAGAACGCAATTACATCAGCTCCTGAACTACGACCATTTTACCCGAATGATTATAAGCGTCTTTTCACAGACAGTTCCCAGAGTTATGGAGCGGTCCTTGAGCAGTGTAATACTCAAGACAACCCCAAAATAGACTCCTCATGGCGTCCAGTGGCTTTCTTTAGCCGCCGTATTCCGGAAAATGATAGAACGAAAGAGATATATTTTCTTGAATTATCGGCAATTGCAGAAGCATTGAAGCACTTTAGTTACTTTCTTTTAGGGCATAGGTTCAACGTACTATTTGACAGCAATGCACTGTCATTTTATCAACGTACAGTTCAGCGTTCAGCCAGAGTAGATAGAGTACTGGATACCATTTCAGAATTTGATTACTATTTAAAGCTATTTCCAAGTAAAGGAAACCACGCAGATCCATTATCAAGATATACAAACATGGCTAAAAATCATTGTGACCATATTCACACCAGTGATCGTCTTATATCCGCACGTGATCATAAATTACATCAAGATCAGAAAGCACCCACACCGGTAAACGTATTAGGACCATTGAAAAATACAACTACATGCGAGGAACACAGTACACCAACTACAACAGAATTTGCTTTAACTAATATGTTTACTACCCATTCTTTACATATACATTCAACTTACCAGAACAAAAGTACACCAGTAATTTTGAATCATCATGTATATAGTAAGAATGGAATAGAGTATTATATACTCACTAAAGGACGACCAAACGAAAATACTGATGAACAACAAGTGACTTTTGCGACTTCGTTGTCTTATTCAGTCACAAAAGTGTGAGACTCCGTATTACCTATTATTCAAATGCATAATTTACCACAAGTACAGAAGAAAGACCCATATTTTGGTGAAATTTATAAATATGTTGCAGGAGTAATTCCAACTTCATCAGCAAAATTAGAAAGAATAGCTAAATATTTTGTAATTAAGGATTCCAAACTATACTACGTGCAGAAGCTATCAAATGTCGCAAAACATCTTATTTGTGTCCCCAAAGAATTAAAAGATAAAGTCTTCTCGTATTCGCATGAATCAGCATATCAAGGATTTAATCGCACATTCCAGGTGAATTTAGATAGGATGTACATCACTTATCTTCGAAAATGTCTGAAACATCATTACAAAATTGTCTAGTATGTCAGATGGCAAAAACAAAATAGAAATCTTTCCCCTTATCCCCAAACTTTTCCGAAATCAGAACCATTCTATAGTATATACATCGATGAATGCGATAAGCTTAACGAAACGTTATCCAAAAACTAATTTATAATAATAGCAATCGCTCATTGTACAAGATATATGATTACCAAAGCTGTTCGTGACTTAAATGTACGAACCTTCATTCGTTTAGTTAAGCAGAATATTATACGTTCTTATAGGACGCCACATATGATTTATTTGGAGAGACACGGCTAAGGCATTTTTAGAATGCTGGGAGAATCGAGATATTTCTGTGAATTTCTGCGAACCTAACGAACACCGAAAATTGGATTAGTGGAGCGTTTTATTCAGCTTAAACAATCGTTTCGTACAGTTGCAAAACACTCACCTAAGTGAATGGACGAGTTTCTCCTGATTTGCAATTTTTTTAAACATATATACTCAATCCGCATTTGGTGTTTCAGCGTTTAAAATATTGCACAGATATGACCCAAAACACCCATTTCAGGCATTGCTGAATGCTTCTTATACGAACCCGACACATGAACAACGCTTGAAGTTACTTCAAAAGCTCAGGGAAATAGCATGTGAGAAATTAGAAAAACAGTTTCAGGTTCCTAAAACTAGAATATTGCAAAAATTAAAAACGTACAAATTTCAACCAGGAGCAGATGTGCTAATGCTAAATCTATCCCATGCAAGTGATAAAAGTAGACTTTTACACAATATTTTGATATTCCAGGGGAAATAATTTCATAGAAGGATGGCAATACGTACATAGTTGAATATCACAACACGAAAAGCGAACCATGTCAAAAAGCTTTTGATGTTACAAGGCTCAAAATATTCCGTAAATCAAAACAAGGGTAAAACATTGGCTCGAAATGCACATGTTTCAACGTATATTTTTAGGGAATTTTGCTAAAAATATTTGAATTTACACCTGAAGGTGTTATGACAACGACATCGCTATTGCTGATGTATGTAGACACACTTTACGTTTGGCCAGCTCGTGTTATATTCATCTTATTTTGAATATGATGCTATAACTTTATTCTTAACTAGTATGAGATTTTTATATAAGAAATAAGTTGCAAAATTAGCATGTTTGAAATTTCAGCATAATAGATATCAACATTATTTGGTTGAAGCGATATGTGATTAATTTGATTAATTTTAGGCAATACATAAATCGATAAGCGAATATGAATGTATTTTAGGTAAAACGGCCTGAAAATATTAAATTTATCATTTGAAGTAGTTTAATATCCTTGAAGGTATATAACAAGAAATACATTTTAGGTTTTAGTTCTCATCTTAAGATTATTAAGACAAGGAAAATACTTACGATAGTGCATGACCTTAAAAGCAATATTAAGAGAGTATATGGAAGTACTTCGAGCCAATCAACATTATAATTTAAGGTCCAAATTTTTATATTAATTCCATTAAAGACTTAGTTACAAATTTTAAAGAGTAGTAAATTTATTTTATAACAATTTTGAAGTTACTACGAACGCGAGACACTAAACAATATTTATAGTATTTAACTATGTTGAAATGAAAAAGAACAAACTGATCATTACTAGAAATGTATAGTTTCCTGAAAGATAGGCAATAAATACTCCACAAAAATATTGAGATTCACCTACCTACACATACTAGAATTCCACGTCACCAGAATACAAAGGAAAATGAATGAGGAATTCTTTTCCACGTCTCGCTCGCATACGGGAAACATCGCAATATAGTTTCCAACCATAAAAGAAACGCAGTAACACGAATCAATTCGTATTGTTCAGCAAGCGAGCATAACGTTCGAAATATTCTCCTAAGTCCTCATATTGTCTATAAATTACAGTTAGGAAAAATTCTTTGGAAAAATCACCGAAAGTTGTTGTCCGCAAATTATCGAAGAAGTAGTCTAAAAATAAACTCCGCAAACGCACGTCAAAGTTTGCAGCTATAATCTCGTTAAGCTAAACACAACTCCATTGTAATGTATTTAATTTATAAGCTAGTAGACTCTTGCAGGTATAAAATTATCAGTCGACAGAAAGTAATAACAAAAAATTGGAACAAAGTTAAAAGGGTTTTCAACATAAGATATGATATACTTTGGTAATTATCCCTACACAATCCTTGTGTTTGATCACACTTTCCACATTACACACATAACTTTATTAATTGTTTTCTCTAAATCTTTGTCTTTGATCACGTATCGTGAATACCTCTCTTCGAATATACACCTATTTTTTTGTTACGTGAACTGTTGTGTTCTCATTAACAACTATTTCCCATTCGTGCTGTTCTCAAGATTGAAAGGAAAGAAACAATTCTAAAACATTTTTCTAAAGTACATTTCCCTGACATATTGACCTTTTATTATATTATTATTCTTTCTCTGCTCTGAGAATTTATATTAATATTTGATCTTAACAGGTGTTTGGAATACTTCGTAAATTACATAATTGACCTTTTCCTCCGTTATATTCCATACAACACAGTTATACAAATTTAATAATCTTTTACATTTTATAAGCTTTCGTTTTGACATGATATATATTTGGAAGATTTTATAGCTTCTTTGTACCTTTATTCATTAGCGCTATTACTATAGGTGCAAATCCGACCGAGATATCACTAAACTACCAAAAATACACTTTATTTTTCTTTGAGGTTAGATTACCATCTTTTGAACTGGAATTCGGTTGTGAGCCATCATTTTGAATGCTGAATATGGTAGTATTTTATCACGATTACTTCTAATGCACTTCTCGCCATCTTATCCTGCTAGGGTATTTGAAAATAGATCAATATTTTTTTTCAGGAAAAAGAAGGCAAAATCATTTTTTCAGATCACATTTTAACTAATTTTAGGCAATATACGAACAATGCAAAAAATCAATAAATCCATTATTAATAATAAATGTAAACACGTCGTGACACATTTTGACAACATGGAGACTAAACTACAGGAATAATCCTTTGACGGGATTCACAAAACTGTGTTAAGCGAAAAAATTAACTCAAATTTTACGGCTGCCTTAAATTTATAAAGTATGGTCAAATTCACAGAAGTCAGATATTCAAAACGTACGGAAAATCGTTGTGCATATTAACAGGGGGTAAGGGGAATCTCACCCTGGGGTCTACGTGTTGGAACACGTATAGTACATACTATTAATTTTATCACGTTATTTTCCTATGAAAACATATCGTCTCCCTGTACAAATACTTTAATTCGCACACTGTGGCAACCTTAAAGAGTTCCGCAGGTTTTGTCCTGAACAAACCCCGGGATGATACCATCAACTTAGGCCCTGGCCGCATTCATCCAGTACCCAACGTCCGTGGCTTAGTGGTATGCCTCGTGCATGAAAGTTTGAGCTATCATTTTAAATTTAATTCTAAGAAAATCAGTCTATACATGTTGAAAAGGTATCTCAAATTGAAAAAGTAAACCCTTGCCTAGGGTGAACAAAATACCAAAAAACTTCTAAAGTGTTTACTTAGGATTCGGAAAGACCTGGGATCGATTGCAGCAATCGACCTTACTAACTGAGATTTTCAAAAAAAAAATGCAGTCATACCAGGCAACGCTTTATGTTGCCTATAAAATAGCCCCTGGCCGTCTATCTTCCAACACACTCTGCCAACCATATCCCGGCTTGATCCTCATGCCTAAGGCCCTTAACATAATTTTTAAAAAAACTTCCTAGGATTCTTTTACCCCATTAAGCGACATAATTTACTTCACGCATGCACATAAATCATATACTATAGATGTGAATATACGAATATATTGAGTGTTAGGAATAGTACGGTATTTCCGCTCACTTTTCATTGCCAATTCTCAGTGGTAGAGCATTGGTGCAGCATTCGGGAGGTCATGGGTTGGATTCAGCTGCCAACCATCCTGACAGGTAATTCAAGGGCTTTCCTCAGTTACACCAGGTAAATATCGGGATTGCATATTCAACATAGGCCGTGGCCGAAGTCTTCCCGAATCGTTTCCTCTTCCCTGTTCCGACCTGAACCTTGGATGCCTAAACGCCAGCAATAAATAATCAATCAAATTAATTATCAATTCAAAGTGCATAATGTTAATTATAGGACATATAGATTAAATCAAATTTCAATATATTGTGGTAGAAGGAACTCACAATTAGGAGGAGAAATGTTATTTGAAAAAAAAAATATTTGAAAAATAATTTGAAATAAAATTTAAAGAATAGAAAATTGTGTTTACCAGGCTTTTAACTGATGAAACAAATTTTATTTTTTAAATAAAATGGATTCATCAGGGTTAGAACTCACGACTCGAGGCACTAGACCCCAAGGTTTGAACTACTTGGATTTATCAGACAAACGAGATCACATAAACAAGACAACTTCTAACGAGCCAGCCATCTGGTATCTGAATAGCTCCTGGCAGCCAATTCCATACGGCCTACACAAACTGAATTTTTAATTAACAAGAGTCACTGATTTCCGTCCACCCCGTGTTCGTACTACATTTATGCATACCCCAACGTATGTTGATGTAGTAGGAACAAAGGGTGGACTTAAATCAGTGGCTTTTGTTAATTAAAAATTCAGTTTGTGTATACGATATGGGATTGACTGCGAGGACCCAATCGGAAACCAGATAGCTGATTCGTTAGGGGTTGTTTTTTATTTCATTCCGTGTGTCTGATCATGCCAAGTACTTAGTTGATGAAAGTGTTAGACGTTTTTAGTTTATTAATTAAAGCGTTTTGATTTCCTCACCTTTTATTTTTTATCTGGCGTATATAAAAGTATAACTTTGACATGGAAAATATCGGAGACCCAGGAAACAACAATAGTTTTCAACTAATACTGTGTTCTCCTTTTGGAAATAAGGAAATCTCGCTGGTTTGGTGGTTATCGTGCTAGCTTCTTGTGTTCGGGGTCGTGAGTTCAAATGCTGAAGGTTCCATTTTTTAAATGGGTTCATGAGTTAACACTTGGTAAACAAAATTTTCAAATTATACTTCAAATACTATTTTTCCAAAAAACATTTCTATTTCTATTTGTCAGTTTTCTCTACCACGATATATATTACAATTTAATTTAAACTACCGGTATATGTCCTGTAATTAACTTTACGCACTTTCAATTGGCAACGAACTTAAATTTAATTTATTTCCTTTAGTCACCTAAAGCTCAGGCTGGGATAAGTGTCGGCCAGGGCCTATGTTGAAGGTGCCATCCTAGCATTTGCCAGGTGCGACTGAGGATATCTCTGGGATTGAACCCACGACCTCCCGAATGCTGTGCCAGCTCTGAGCTACGGCGGCTCGGTCAATGGTATATGGATTCAACATTTAAAAAAAAATATGCCAGTACTCGTAATCTTTTGAGAAATAGGTAGTTTGAATTTGTAACACAATATTCTGCCAAAGCAAAAATGACAATAATAATAATAATAATAATACTTTCTCTCTCTATATATAAACATACGTCGTGAATCGAGACTGACTGACATATCAACGCCCAGGCCAAATGATTTAAGCTTTAAACTTGAAACTTACTGCTAATTCTTGTAATTTTAGTGATCATGGGTTAGCGGAGTTTAGGTAAGGTCTGGTTCGCACAAATAAATAAAAATGTATTTTGAAAGAACGGAACGAAAGTGAAGAGATACATAACAAAACCTGACCTTACCTAACCTACCCTAACCTGTGGTCATCAATCTGTGATAATCTACGAAAAATGCAAGAAAGGAATTATTAATAATAAATAGGAAGAGATAGAAATACATTTTGAAAAAGAAAAAAATACTTGAGATTTGAACCCAGTTCCATTCACTCATCAAACCGACGCATTAACCAATTATACAAGGTTGGAAATTGTAAATGGAGATTTCGAAGTTGTATTTACACTGCACATGTGTTACGTAACAATGCTACGTGATGTCATTAGCGCGTGCAGTGCTGTATTTCCAGAATTTTCACAGGTTATACGCTAAGTTTATCAATCTTTCAACAGAGATCATGTTTCCATTAAATATAGGGAAGAAATAAGTTAATTTCTACAAAAATAAGAGAGAACGCAAAATACTTTAATTACATTCTAGTAAGACAATAACAACGAAATGATATGCAGAATTTGTTGTATTGAGGGAATGAGAAAAATATTGTTGCGACTTTTGCGCAACTACAAAGCATCTATATCACTCCATATTCAGTTACAACTCTTATATCAAGTTGTCGACTCTGAAGCCTAAGGATTCAATTGACATTAACATATAAAAACGTTGAAGGCAATCTTTGTATGATAGAACCCGAAAATATGTTATGGTCTAAGATGTATTTGCATAAAATATGACAGTTTTGTGTCACATATATTTCGGGTTATATATAAAAGATTACTTCTTACTTCTTTCTGTTCGTCATCTCTCACCTATATCCCTTGGTTTCTGGAGTCAACAAGTAAGTGCTACTTGTTCCAATCTATAAATCTATTGAGTATAGTATGCTGGGACTTACTCCCTATATCGGAAAATCCCACTTCTAACTTGCTTTTGAAAATCGAATCTTATTTTACTCAAGATCTGCACACAAAATATCTGCTGAAATTGACTGTATACATTGTGCACATTTCTACAAAAGTATTATTGTAGCTAAAAGATAGCAATAATATACAGATCCACATCCTGTAGTTATATCCTTTTCATCTTCTCAACATTTTATCCCGATCAAGTGAAACCAAAAGTATTCTCACCGGAACAGGCAAATTAATTAAATATATAAACGAAAGCAAATGGTATACGCATCTTAGCAGAAGGTACGCTAATATGTATGATTAATCAGAGGTTATACGGCGTAACTTGCTGACAGTATCGAGTTTAATGGCTGACTTAACAACACATTTGTTGTGGTTTATGTAGCTAATTGTTCAGCTTGTCAGACTCTTATTCTCAGCGTTATTGATTTGATTTCCAGCCGGAATTTCATAATAATTTTACAAGGAATTAAACCCTGTAAATGATGTTCGCGATTGCTACTGAAAGAGATTTATCCCATAAAGGAAATAAAACACAGGAGAGAGGGGGACAGGGGGGGAGACACAGACCGCGTAATCATAAGTGTTTAAATTTCGTATATTTCCAAGTCTTTCCATGTCTAAAAGACACTGCATAGTCGGGAATCGAACCCAAGTCTACCTGCTGAAAGTCTGAGTCGTTAGCTATTACTCTAAAGACTTGCTCCGTTAAAGCTGCTTAATAAATGGTATAGTATTCCTTTCTAAGATTAATACATGAAAAGTGGTGGATACTTCAGATCAATGACGTGTTCTTAATTGTCTTTGTAACACCCCAAAAAATGATTTTGTCCTTCCTAACCAACATTTGTTAGTCGTCTACTTCTCTATAGTGACTAAGGTGTTTGATTCGACATTCTCAAGGATTCTCAGTTTTGTATGAAGAGCTATGACTAGATTCATCACGATCGCTTTGTAGAAAATCCTTGGCTTGTACAGGATTTGGACCTATGTTGGTTTGCTTTAGTATTGAAAAGTAGTAGCATGAAAATCTTCTTTCTGGAACAGGAAGTGGTATAGGATTTTACATGTTATAACTCATTTCCGTTACTCTCAAAAGTTCCTTGCAGTGTTGCCGACATAATTTTATCACTAAAAAATATAGCTATTAAAGAATCACACTTTATCATATATAGAACTTTAGAGTAATAGAACTATAGAGCTCTGGCATCAAAACACGAAGCGAGATATGAAAGAATATTTTTAAATTGTTGTTTAATTTTCTTGATTTGGCAACGCTGATTTAGATTAATGATTGGAAATGTTTCTATGATTTCTTCTTTTTCACATTGCACTGCACTGTGAACCAAATCTTACACAAGGCGAATACTGGAGCCCAGAGCCTCTTCTACTTTGGTTTAGCATTATAGTGAAGTATTTATAAGCATTTACTGTATTTACATTATGTGCTTTCTTAGGTGAAGTGTCCCACATCGTACCTCAATTTTGGGAAGAAGGGTGCTTCTCAGAGTAAAAACAGAAAATGTTAATCGATCAGGCGAACCTTAAAATATGGGGGTACCAAATAACAGTGCTAGGAGGGTTTAAGTAGACCATATGTACCAGGAGAATATAAGATCATACACCTAATACTTGACACCACCACCAAATTGCCTCACCTCACGTGTCTAAGTCTAAGTCGAACGTCAGAACTTTGTCATATAAGACTGGATCATATATTGTTATTAAGCCTTTACCAATATAATATAATATAATAATATGTCAAACAAAACCCACTTAAACTCAAGTATTTCTATGGAAGTGATAAGAGTTTGCCTGTAGATCTGGGTAAAATCTAATAAAAATCAATTAAACCCAAATTTTGGAATAAGACCACCAAACGTTGCTTTTAGAAACTCCCGGAGTCTCTGGTATACAATCTGCTTTTACAATTTTGTTACAATAATTCCTAAGTTATAGGCATTTACTTTTTGTTTGCGAGTAGTTTTTGCACAGAACCCATATGTATAACTGGGACCATTCTTAGCCCGGTCCTGGCTTTGGCTTTGGGAATTTTTCTGTGAAATTTTGTACCAACTGCCTTGATCCTTCCTCAGTCTACTGACAAAGACACACTCCTTAGTTTTGTATCCTTTTCTCTATTTCGGGGGTCCAACGAGTGGTCCTTCACTTAGCTGCTTTGTTTTTTAATTAGTTGTCAGATTATTTGACTGAGTCAGAGTTTAAGCAAATCCGCCCAATCCAAACCTCTACCGTCCTCATTTTCTCTTACTTATATATCTTTGTGGCGAGCGGAAAATGTAATATATAGTTTCTTTCCCTTCTTTCTAAAAAAATATATACCATTAGCTTTGCCAACGAAAGTTAGTACAATCAGAATATCAGTTTTGATACATGCATACTACCATTACACCTACAGTCAACAACTGCCAAGTGCTCTCTTCGTGTAAAACGGACCAACAATAAAGCTTTACTGTGTTATTAGTTTCTCAATGAAGGTTAGTGGAAACGGAACATCTGCAAACGAATCTGCAATCTACAAGTGTGTTTGTTTCATCAATACTTCAAACATAAAAATGAAGTGTTCAAAACTTTTGGAAGAGTAAAGAAGAATATACATATATCTAATTAGCGAATCCAATAAAAGTTAGTGTTGTGTTACTCGTACTATCAGTTACCAGTTTTGTTACGTGTGTACTACCATTCAATAGCTACTAAGTGCTGTTCTTACGTGAAACGGACTAACAATCAAGCTGTAGTGGGTTATTGTGTTACAACAATTAGTGCAAACACAACTTTAGTTTCATATTATATATAGTTTCTTTCCCTTCCTCCCAAAATGGAAGAAAAGTTATTTGTAATGATTCCGGCCAATCTATATCAAAGTCATATATACATAGACACATTAAACCTATGCACACTGTTGAACCAGACAAAAGATTAATAAGAAGTGAGTGAGTAGTGCATTTAACGCTGCATTAAAATACTATGTACTTCCTTTAAAGAATGACAATAAATATTATTGCGGTGCTGTTTATTTCCTAAATGTTATTAAAAATGAATGCTTAGATATAATAGAAAGTGATTTAGAAATACACAATGCTTGAAAGTGAACTTCACTCTCTCATCAATGTATCACAAACCAAAAGTGGTGAAGAAAAGAAATTCCATGTGGCATCGGGTAATCAAACATTCTTGAAACGTGATGGGTGACAAGATAAAATAGAGCAACTCTTTTCAAATCTAACAACACAATAAGAAGAACGTGCAATAAGAAAGTCAGTTTGGAGTTTAAGTCAGAAACCATTACATACGGTGAAAATCAAAATAAATGAACTAAAAACCCTTCCGAGTTTCATCTTACATTGAGTTACAACAGTGGATTCTTAATACGAAAGCAGTGATCAACATCCAAAATAATGACGACAAATGCATCTTGTGGTGCATTGCAGCATCGTGATGGTAGTAACCCTCACCGTGTATCTAATTATGTGCGATATGAAAGTGAAATGATGGAAGCAATGCGTAATATAAGCTTCCCAGTAGCATTAACATATATTAGTAAATATGAGCGCCAATACAATGATCTGCATCCCAACAATAAGATAAGTATCATTGTATATGCTTTTGATGAAACAAAATCATTTCCCCCCATCATGTAACTGCATCGAAACTCGATACTAACCATAAACAAATTGATCTCTTGTATGTGACAAATGAGTCAACAACATACTACTGTTTAATTAGACATTTTTCTCGTTTACTGAGGAGTCAAACCACAAAAGACCCATACAAATATTACTATTGAAGAAGGTGCTTATCACACTTCAATACAAATAAGAAATTGTTGCAACACATTACATTTTGTAAACTGCATAAATCAACAAAAAATATCATCACTAACGCGGGACAAAGTGTTAAATTTAAGAAGACAAATTCACTGCTAAAAATGATGTCATCTTTATTGCTGATTTTGAATGCTATGTTAAACCAATCAGTACCTGTTTGCCTGATCCCAGTACATCATATATAGAAAAGATACAACACAACATGCCATGCAGTTTTGGTTATTTAATTTGTTGGCGCGATGCTACACCATCGAAACGAGTTATATATAGAAGCAATAACACTGCTGAAAAGTTTCTTTATCAAATAGAAAATTAATTAAATCATATTATTAGTAAACTATCGCAAACGCAACCTCTCTCCCCAATGTCTCCTCAAGAAGTTCAAGCATATAACGGAACAACAAGTTGAGACGCTTGTGACTGGTATTTTACAGCAGAAAATCATAAAGTGAGGCATCCCGGCCATCTCACAGACGACATCATTGCAGCTTCTTGCAATCGGTGCAACATGCTTATACAAAGACAAAGAAACGTTGTGCCTGTTTTCTTCCATCATTTTTCTAATTATGATGCTCACTTGATTGTAAAGCACTTAGGATTACAGCCTGGTAAAGTTAAAGTCATAGCACAAACAGATTAACGTTACATTCTCTAAAATGTTTATTATTTGTGATCGTAATATTGAGTTAAGGTTTCTCGATCTCTATCGGTTCTTGCCACACAGTTTAAATGATCTAGTCTCATAATTAGAAACTACTAAATTAAAACATACACGCATGGCCATACGAGACATGGATCTACTCACACGCAAGGGTTGCTTTCTATATGAGTATTTAACTGATGAATCAAAATTCAATGCAAAACAAATACCTCTACAGAAGTTAATAACACTGTATGCAGTGATGAATATTATGACTTTGCCAAGAAGACGTGGAGAACATTAAAGTGTAAAACCTTTGGTGACTATCCCGATGTGTATTTAACGTTAGATGTATTGTTAACAGCTGATGTGATACACAGTTTCAGAAATACATGTAAAGAGGCATATGGATTAGACTAAACACAAATGTATACAACACCTCAATTAGCATGGAACGCAATGTTGAATGAAACCAAACAAGAACTGCAACTGCTGTCATATGTAAACATGCATCTGTTTATATAGCAGTCAATCAGAGGAGGTGTTACTGACTGCACTCTACGTCATGTCAAGGCAAATAATCAATATGTTAACGACTATAAACTTAACGATGAGCATTCCTTTTTAATGTATTTAGTTATGAACAACTTATATGGCACTGTCATGGTAGAAACATTACCTTATGGTAATTTTAAGTGGGAAAAACACCATCTGAGTGGACCGACGCTCAAAAGATACTGGATTACACAGTAAACAGTGAGAAAGAGTTCTTTGCTGAAGTGAACCTGCACTACCCACTAGAGCTGGATGATTCACATCAACACTTCCCTATGGCCCATATCAATGAAATTCCTCCAGGAGATACATGCAAAAAGCTATTACTGACGCTAAGTGATAAGCAGAATTATATAGTGCACTATCATCTCTTACAGTTTTATTTACAACAGGGTTTGCAGGTTCCTAAGGTACATAAGGTGCTAAGATTCAATCAATCCAAATGGCTTGAGACATATATTAATAGTAATGCAACACGTCTCGCAGCTGCTACTACAGATTTTGAGAAAGACTTTTATAAGTTAATGAACAATGCTATATATGGAAAGTCGATTGATAATAAAAGGAATCGTATTGATGTAAGGCTTGTAACTGATGAAAAGAAGTGTCGAAAACTTGTAGACTCACCTAGGCTTACGGGTAGATATCATTATGAAGTCATGAAGCCACGATACAAAGAGAATATATGTATTGATACAAGGATACTGACTCGTTTGAGTATTACATCAAAACCAACGACTTTCATAAAGACATGAAAGAAATAATTGAGCATTATGATACTAATAATTACCAGCAACCTAATACGTATAAGCATCCTGCAAAGGATGAGATGCAAATAGCGAAGATGAAAGATGAATACAAAGGTGATCTTATCAATGAGTTTGTTGGATTGAGAGCAAAGATGTATGCATTACAAGATGTAAATACTAAAAGTAGAAAGAGAATCAAGGGTATACGAAAGCATGTACCAGGTGTGTAAATATGAAACCGGAATTTGTGCATAGACGGCGTTAGCTGTCACTGTGGTTACCGTAAAACTGCGTCCTTGGCGCCACTTGCTTGTTTTGATTGCTGATAACGATTTGCAACTCACAACCAGACACGTTTCACGTCATAGTGTAGTGTTTAATAGCGTTGAACATCGTGCAATTTGTACCTACAAACTACGATGTGCGAACAGCATTGATTTTTGTTACCATTTGAAGACAACTGCTGAAGAATCGCATCGTATGCTTGTCGAAGCTTACGGTGATCATGCTCTTGGTAAGTCACAGTGCTACGCGTGGTTTACAAATTTTAAAAGTGGCGATTTTGACGTGAGAAACGAAGAACGTGGAAGACCACCGAAAAAGTTTGCAGACAGCGAATTGCAAGCTTTGTTGAATAAGGATGACGCTCAAACGCAACAACAACTCGCGGATCAATTAAATGTTACACGAGAAGCAGTTTCCATACGTTTAAAAGCCATGGGCAAGATTCAGAAGGTGGGAATATGCGTTCCACATGCATTGACTGAACGACAGCAGGAAAACGGAAAAACCACTTCCGAAATTCTGCCCGCCAGGTACAAAAGGAAATCATTTCTCCATCGAATTGTGACTGGTCACGAAAAGTGGATTGATTTCGAGAGTCCTAAGCGTAAAATATCATGGTTACTCCAGGAGAACGGGCCTTATCAACTGCAAGGCCAAATCGCTATGGACGGAAGACAATGCTTTGTGTTTGGTGGGATCAAAAGGGGAGTGATCTATTATGAACTGCTGAAACCTGGCGAAACCGTTAATACCCAACGTTACCGACAACATATGATCGATTTCCATTCAGCTTTGCGTGAAAAACGACCAGAATATGACCAAAGACAACATAA
>JAGDQP010037589.1:2030-18552 GCA_022664845.1 Lepisma saccharinum | reverse complement strand
TAAAAAGAACGTAAGATCAGATTTAACTCAAGCGAGGAGCTGAGTCATTATTTGTACGTGTAAAGGGTAATTATTTAAAAAAAAACAGTTAACAGTTTAATAAGAAAAAATATATGGAAGAGATTTTGACTTTCATTTCAGCTGAAACGACACAGACGAGCCAATCAAAACGAGGAATATTTCCAGTGTAAATTATGCAGATACCAATTGATCGAGAGGAATAGCTTCAGAAGACACACGAAAAATCACGCAGGGAAGAAACCTTGTAAATCTGAAATATGCGGTTATAAATGTACTCAAAACAGTAAACTGAAAATGCACATGTTAACACATACATACGAGAAGTCTTTTCAATGTGGAACATGTGGAAATAAATGTACTCGAAAGAGTGATTTGAGAAACCACATGTTAACACATACAGACCAGAGACCTTTTCAATGTGAAACTTGTGGATATAAATGCATTCAAAACTGTGATTTGAGAAGACACATGTTTGCACATACAGACCAGATGCCTTTTCAATGTGAAACATGTGGATATAAATGTACTCAAAGGAGTCATCTGAAGATGCACATGTTAACGCATACAGACCAGAGGCCTTTTCAGTGTGAAACATGTGGATATAAATGTACTCAAAAGAGTAATCTGAAGAGACACATGTTAACACATACAGACGAGAGGTCTTTTCAATGTGAGAAATGCGGATATCAATTTATTCGAAGGAGTAATCTAAAAATTCACATGTTAACACATACATACGAGTAGCCTTATCAATGCACAACATTAGGATTTTAGTGTCCTCGACAGAGTAATCTGAAAATGAACATTTTAACTCATACAGGCTTGATGCCTTATCAATATGAAAGTGTGATCTAAAAAGACATGGACGAAAGACCTCTACAACGTGATACATGTAAATGTTCTCAAAAGAGTGAGCTTAAAAGACATCGTAATGCAGCACATGAAATTATTGTAACTAATTTTCATGCTCAGTTTATGTGTATAATGGCTCTTTTGTTTACTTTGGAGAGCTACTATTGATCAGGGGGTAGAGAAATTTGGTAGGTCTTGTTGTAGATCTTTTGACAATTCTTCTGACGTTGCTAAAAAATAAAATTACAAAGGCATCTTTCCTGAAAAGTAAAATATTTTACAGCTCGCCGTCTCTGGCTCCTGACCTGAATCCTTGAAGTTTCCTAAAAAGAAGACTAGTCTAAAGTGTTAGGGTACCTTTATATTTTCAATTTTGAATGGATTTTAACAAGATATTTTTTTTCAATAACTTTTATTTAACAAATAAGAATAAAACAATAGCAAATACATAAAGAATAAGGTAACAAAGCTGTCTTGAGGACTTTGAAATTATTTTGACTTTTAGAAATATAATTTAGAACGAGCTCCGTGAGGCGAAGCTCTCAATCCATTTAAGGGAATTCGTGAAGGGGGAGTTACAATAGTGATCTTTTTTTGCCTTACATACAAATAAGATTCACATTACTAATTAATTTACAATATCCAAATCGGAGAATACTCAATCTCAAGCTATAACTTAAATTACTAACATAGAATAAGGATCAATCGAATAGATGTAACAGAGAGTGAGGGAAGCATATTCATTAGGAATGGCTATTTTATTTTATTGATTCGACACACCCCAGAGGGTGTAACGGGAATGGGAGTGAAAATAAAAAAAAACGCTATACAATTCCATATGCGGCCTTTAAGTTCCACCAAGTTTTGTCCATATCTTCTTTGGGCAAGTGTACAGTTCGAAAACGTATTGCATCTCAGTTTTAGAACAACCTTTTGGGTCCTCTCGTCCCTAAACACCATAGTTGTTAGTGCTACCAATCTATTTTATAACAAGGAATGCCTGTTAATAGGATCGCACCCTAGTAGCACAATCATCGGGCCAACAATGGGCCATCGTTGGCCCGATGACCTTGCTACTAGGGCAGCGCTAACTTGTTTTACTTTAAATTTGATTTGCTCAATGATATGCTGTGACCTTTTTCGGTGAAATAATATTAACATGATAGAAACTGCCATTCTTTTTCAAAAATGAAATTACACTAGAGACGTGAAACAAACAGCGTTTTTTTTTTCAGAATGGCAAAAATAATAGCAATGTCAGTAAAGCAAAACAATACAACATCGCTTATATAAGGCGGCCATTTTTATTTTTTAAATATATTTTTTTTCTCGCGTCCTTTTCTAGAATCAAGAAGGAAGACCGATATCTTATTCAGGGTTGCATTAGAACATAGAGAGTCCATTAGAAATAGCAAAATCATGCCACGTCACAAAGTACAAGATGCCATCTTGCGAAATAATTAAATTGGATTATCTTCCATTGTAGTAGTCGTATGGAGATAGAATAAAGGAAGTCTAACTGAGAATATCACCGTGAACTTTATTGACCTCTGTTCATATGGATAATATGTGACGTCACATACTTTTCAGCCATCATGAAAAAATGTTTACATTTGAATATTTCAGAGTCTAATAGTCGTGTCAAGATGGAATAAACCATGTATTGCTCATAATTGCATCCGAAAGAAGAAGTTCCAATGAGAGTGGAAACAAATGTGACGTAACAAGGAACATACCGCCATTTTGGGAAATATTTAAGTTTCCGTGCCCCTTCCCCCTCAATTTCCTTCCCAGAAAATGTATTTCAACACCAGCAAATTTTTAGGTTTACAGTTTTCCTTCGCCAACCTTACTCCTTACATATCCTTGGATGTAGATTGTTCCCATTAACATTAATTTCAATCTGCAACGAAATTCTTACTTATGACAAAATAATCCGTTTCGAACTACAAATGTGAACTTACTCGTATCAATTTTGTAAACAAAGATAAGATAAAGAACACTCCAAAGATAAATGTATCCTAGAATAAAAATTCAAAAGACGTATTTAGTAGAAAATATAAGTTTAATTCATTTTAATACATCTGCATAACGTCGTATATCCGTTTGAAGACAAAGATTGTAATAAAGAGAAGGGATATTTTTTTAGAATTCCTCCACATGTGTGAACATGTATCAATATGTCCGCAAATTGATAAAGCTAAGTCTTTTTAACCAAAGTGAGCATTGTTGAGCACATAGTAGTGTCATTTTATTTAAGTTGTCTTTGAAGGTTCTATGATAACGTTTTTAGTTCACCAATTTTTAGAATAATGTATATTCGGGACGGGCGTACCCATAGTGCTGTTTACCTTATTCTACCTTAATAACGTATAGATTTCTAGCAAAACCGTTTATTTTAAAATTATGCAACACGTTCATCATTTGTTGTTTCTAGTCCTTGGCAGTAAAATGGATTTATTAGTATGGTTATTTTATTAGAGGGATATACACCTACGTATTGTCATGTATAGCCACTGCACACTATCCAGTAAAGAACGAAGATAGCAGACATTAACGTTTCAGCTGGAACAAATTAAGATTCTGAAACTTTTTTTGAAGAATATATTTTCAGTCTCAGAATGAATTTAAATTGGGTGAATATAAATATGGAATATTTTCCAAGTAAAATTCATAATACATTTTAACAGCCAGCTTAACTTTATTGGAAATGTTTTAATTAATGCTGCGTGGAACTGATACAATGCAGAAAGGAAATAATAATAATAATAGTGGTGGCAGTAGTAATAATATTGCATTGAAGTGCAGAGACCAGCCCAATGCGAAAATGCAATGGCTTGTCTAATGTGATTAATTATGGCTCGCTCTTCATTTCCTGCCTGTTTTCATTGATTTGCAGCCGGCCGGGTGGCCGAACGGTCTGCGGCGGTAGACTATCGGCTCGAGTCCCGGGTTCGAGTCCCGGTAGGGGTATGGATTTAAATTTTAACAGCTAAAAAGCGAATCTTGTCGGGCCGAAGTCCAAAGTTACTAGAGAGTATAGTGGTTAGTCTATAAAACCACTGCACGAAATATTCAATATAAACTGTAGTATTTAATCGTTTCGATACTAAAATACTTAATTGTATTTGCAGAAAACTATTAGTATACAAAAATTGCGACTGAAACACATGAATTATCCATAAAGCTACATGTTAAATTCTTACTTCAGGTACAAATTCGTACCTTGGGTTGTATTCAGTGTTGCCATCTTATTAATTGTTCACCAAAAATATTAATTTAATAATTAAATCAATTAAATAGATTTTTATTAATTTTTAATTTAGCAACAATGTTTATTTAATGACGTAACCTGCTAATACTTTTCTTGGCACTACATTTTGAAAATGATTCAAAGTATAGAAAAAAATAAAGTTTCTCATCAAAGTCTACCTATAACCGAAATTTGGTTTATATCTAATATTTTTTTGGTAGTTTGTTTATATATGCATAAAATGTCTACGAGCCGCTTTGTACCAGGCGAATGTTGGAATGGCACATTTAACACAGACATGCCCGCTACTTTATCTCCCTCTTTATACATGACTCTTATTGTTTGTAATTAAAAGAGATGCTGATTATTACTGCAGCCATGAACTCGTTTCGAATAATAATATTTTGTTAGTGCGCCGATGAACTTTCTTTTACTTAAAATTCTATGGAAGAAAAAAATAGAAATGAACTTGCTATTTATTTGCTTCTGAAAATAGAAATCATAAATTCAACAAAAAAACTTTGAGAATAAAAATAATATTTATCGGTAACGTTTTATGTAAGTGATTTTTATAATAAATTATACCTTATATTCATTAATGTAATTAGGAATTGTTTGTATCTTGCGTGTTGAACTTAACTAAGGTGAACTTTAATGCGAATATCAATTGTGGATTTTCATAAAAGTATCGTGTTTGGCAGATACAAATGATACAATACCAGGCAACAGAGAAACAATAGAATGTTCAACTTGCGTTACGCTGAGACTTAAAAACCACGTAGACGGTGGCGCTAGTTCTTCCTCTAGTCGATGTTTTAAAACTCAATAGCCCCGTGCTTATAAGCAAACTTGCTCGTTTAGAACGTGAAACATCCACTCACTTACATGTTAAACTAAATTAATATTTACGTGTATTATAATTGCTGTACTGTATATTGTTCAAGCATTTTCCAAACATATTTTTTTTTTTTTTCAAATCTGTTAGACATTAAAGTTTAAGCATTCAGGATGTCGGAATTCGGTTAATCGGGACTTTAGTTTATTTGAAATTTTTCTTATGAGTTTCATCTCTTAAATGTTCTTCCATAACGTCATATGGCAACATTTGTAAGCTTCCATGTGCTTCTACTTATTCATGTAATGCTTCTTTCTTCAACATCTTCTAGTACATCTGTCAGCAGAGTTGTATTATTTTTGATGTGATTGCCAAACTTGTTCTCCATATTCTGTCCAACTTGGCCCTCCCTAGGATGAAGAATCTCTCGAAACATCGTTTTGGCAAAAACATCCAATGCAAACTAGATCATTTGCCGCTGTACGTGCAGGAAGTACGCCATAAATGTAGTCAAATGAAGTCTAGTCATTAAGAGGTGTAATTCATATTCACTTACACACTATCTTATGTAGTAATAGATATATAATATATAAGTTTCGAAGATACACGCGTTGAAGTTACATATGTATAGGCTGAACATCTAGAAACTATTAAGTGGTTAAGGCATATGTACCTAGGAACATGCTGGAAAACTTATTGTCAGCAATTTGGAGCCTCTTCACAACACTGACAATTTACATCTGTCAGCAAACACTCATAAAGAAAATTAAAGGAAAAGTTTCGAAATGTTCCTAGCATTACTAAACTATGGGACTAACAGAGCAGCTTACTTTTGGGTATGTTATAACTTCAAAAATAACCATCACTACAACAGTTAGATACAGATTTTGCTGCGAAGAGTTACTTCTAGACCTCTTGCTGTCTGAGTGAGGTATAGAAGTTTCATTTTAGAACTTTCTTCTTACTGCCATTTGGAATATCAAACAATTTGAAATGTTCAGGTTTCCCCAAAGTATTTCTTGTATCAAACCCGCTGACACTAGGTATCACTTGACCAAGTTTGTCCTTTGACAATTTTACGTAGACCCTGACCTCCGTATACTCTTCTTAGAGGACACGAAGTGGACATTCATAGCTAAAAATGTTTGCCCCTTCAAATAATGAATTACGTGTTTTTGCGTTTGCTCCTATTCGCAGTCGTTTCGAAGATATACCGGGAGGCAAAGGAATTTATGGACACGAAACGTGACAGCCGAAAGTTTAGATGGGGTAAACATAGCGACTTGAAACTTTCAGCAAAATATTTATTTTGTCGAGACCTTTCAAACGATATATTACTCGACCACCTTTGCAGTTTGAAATTTTCGAGTTGACCCCCATACCCCAATTTGGGTGGGGGTCTGGGGTGGAACTTTTATAGCTCAAAATTCAAGCCCCTCAAAATAATGAAATACGTGTTTTTGCGTTTGCTCATATTCGCAGTGGTTTCGAAGATACACGGGGTGGAAACAGACTTTATGGACACCCTATATAAGTATGCATACTCGTAAGAGTATATGTATGTGTATTCATGTTTGTCATGTTTTTCAGAGTGAGATTTGTGCATAATGAAATGACAACTTGATTAGTTGTATGAAAATACCATGTATTATTATTATTATTTTGAATTACTTGCGAAGAAAATCCAACCAGTTATTCCGCTGTCATTAACTAGGAAACTGATTTTAGACTACGAAGAGATATGAAATACGTGTTTTTGAAGCTTCGGTTCATTTTCATTTATTAGACCAACTTGCCAACAGAACTAATCGCTTTAAAATAATGTTACGTTCTTACTTGTCTTTTTGTACATGTTTACGGCTTTTGTAAGTTTTAATTTCGTAAAATAAGGACATACATCTATTATTAAATTTGAATTACATTAAAAAAACAAATAATTTACATAAACTATGATTTCACAAAAGATAATAATAATAATAAAAATAAGTAAAGTCTACTTTGCTCAAGCTCTTGTGGACTCTGGGGAGTATATCAGGATTACATCACATTTGATAATAATTTTGTAGCTGTACAAAAATAATAGCTGTGTTAATTCAACACAACGTACGGTGTTTAGTTTGGTATGGGGACAAAATTTACAGCTGCAGATAGTTTTGAAAATGGGTTATTGACTTAGAAGTACAGTATCTTAACGTGTGGGCTAAATCGCCAGACGAAAAAAAAAACACTAAATTCAAACAGTATAGAAGATTAAAAATGTTGCTGAGGTCTAAACATAAACAAAGTTACTGTCACAATTTATGGCATGATTTCATTTGTCAGTTAGAGATAAGAATTCCCATTAATTGAGAATGTGTTACGTTCCTATGAAAACAAGCGAAACATCTGACATGTTATAAGAAATCCTCAATACTGCTTAAGATTTTGGCTGTCGCCATCTTCCTTGCATTCATAGAATTAGAATATTGTCAATGAATAGGAGTTCTGGTTCCCAATTGTCACATGTAAAGCGATTAGACCATGGGATAAGCAACTTTGTTTTGGGGGGTTTAAGGTTCAAGCAGCATATATATTTGATCCCCTACACTATTTAAATCTCCAGAATAATCGTCTAATTCAAATTTTGTTCAATAAATATCGTTTGGATCTAATGCTTTTTTCTGTATGGTAATTGAGCCAAGTCGGTAAGACGCTCAACTTCTAACTGAGCAACCCATGTTCAAATTTCGCTGCAGCCATAACTTTTTCTCCGAGTACCGGAATAAATCAACACCGTGTTTTGTGTTCATTTAGCACGCAAAAAGTGGTAGTTGCGCTGGACATCACACACTGTGTTTTCCTAACACAGCTATTTTTTGCGGTGTAGCATGTTCCAAGATTCTCCGATCAATGCCCGAACTGGCAATCTTAATTGATGTCTTCCAAACAAATGAGATTATATGCGAAGTAAAGGTCAGTGTATTAGCATTAAAAGATTCAATTATTCCTAACAGTGTTAAAGTGAATTGCCTGACGTATTGCTAAATACCATTTTTAGGTTGTTGCTGAATGTTCATTCCAAGTATTCAATGTATGAAAATGCAAATAACAACCTTTAAACATTACAATTTATTTCGGGTTAATATGTTTCCTGAGGAATGTTTCTGGTAGCTGGTACTCGTATTTTCCTTTTTCTGCCGCTACAAATCAAAGCATTGATGGAAGTTTGAATAAAGTTATTTACACTTTCACGAGAAAATATGATCTCGTTTCTTTTTTCAGATCATGCAGAAATTTCCCACACTGAAGTTACGAACACCTAAACTCATGTCTACTAACTCAAAACAAGACTACTGGTATGATATTCTCTAGAAAGCCAAGGTCTGCCAGACGGCTTGTAGCCTAAGTACTTGAATTCCATAAATAACATTCTAATTCACACGGCCTTTAGCTGAGTTGTGCGTAGTCAGCGCATCGGCTCCCATCGCAGTTGTACTCTGGCTCCCATGTACCCAGTCTGCTACTTTTTGTATTCAAAGTGTCTTGCAATTGTTTACGATACTGGGTAAGTACCAAAATTCTGCTAATCGAACCCAGGAGCGCTCGCACCAAAGGCTTGAGCGTTAACCATGTGTGTATCCGGGAACCCACGCACCACAAAAAATATATAAACAAACCCTGACAGGAACCAATTCTGGAACAATGGCTTGATCTTCCATTTGATTTCCTGACTGTAAACTCGTGCAAGAAATTGGTGAATCATAACTGTAGCATACGAGGGATAGGGAAAAACAGTATAAATAAGAACATAATATTTCTGAAGACAAATTTATTATTCTCTGCCAGGATTAAGATATCACTTATACTAAAAGTACCAAGAAGCTATTATTCAACTCACGTTTATAACTTATAATAAGTGAACCGAAGGTGGGACATCACATATAGATCTCAAATATTAACTTATTTCATTTTGACTAGATTCTGACTTCCCGTGCATGTTAGAATTAACAGAACCAGAAGGATGGTTAAGGTGACTTTTATAAAAAAAAAAAAAGATTGCTAACTGACCTTTCAAAATGGCCAGATCTAGCCGCAAAGTGGACCAGTTGGCATCCTTTCACTAAATAGCCGCTTCAGAGTACATTAAGTTCCGCCTTAGCCACCCCCACTGGCTGAACTAGCTTGCAAATAAGAAATGCGGAGCCAGTATTCGATCACAGGTTCTCCTGATCGCAAATATCTGTATTCCAAGTTATTTCAGTCAGTAGGGGTGCCAAAGGTGGGTCTTAATGCATTCGGATTTGACGACTTGAGAATTGTAAGCAGTTGACGGTAAAATAGTAATTATGCAGAATGCTTATGATAGCATTAGACGTCACAGTGTATATAATTTGAGCAGCATATAATTCGCAGCAATTACACCCAAAGACCAGTAAACGTTCTTGACGCACCTTTACCTGAAGGGAAACAATTCGTTGAATATTTTTTCTTTTTACCTTAAGAGTAAGAGGCATTTTCTGTCTATACAACATGAATGCAACTATGAAAGTGACAGATAGTCAACAAATGGAAGCAAGATAGCTTATTTGCCTCTATTTGGTTAGCATCTAATAAAAACTCACAATTTCACTAGTTTACAAAAAAAAAAAAAAATAGCTTCTATTATATTTTACAGTATATATTTTTATTATTAACCTTCCAGTAGTGTGGTGGATAAATGTAACAACATTGGTGTATTGGGGTAATGCTTATCCCATTGCGTAAAAGGATAGGAAGCAAATTTTTAATGGTTTATTATTTATTATTAGGTACTTTTAAAAGCTGAAACACTAATATACAATTTGATTCTTGTTCTGAACTAATTTCGGCACATTTTACAATAACATGTTCCACACAAACACAACGTCCGCATTCCGTGCAAGTATGGTCTTTTTTCCTGGGACAGATAGCACATCTCCCACAACCACATTTCTGTTCGATTTTCCTTTGCTTATGTTGTGTTTGTCTTCATCTTTACGCAAAACTTGGGCGATATTATCTCGAAGCTGACGGGAAAGATGATGGTTTTGCTGTCGATGCATCATGTGAGGTATACCCTCCATTCCAGCCCTGCTCATCCCTAAATGAGGGCGTAAAACTCAGAAGGAGCTAACCAGCGCGTTAGAAAAAAAAAAGATCTTCTGCGCAATAATTTAATCTAGCCTAGCTGGGGTTCGTTAGCTTGCTACGGAGGACCTTGTGTTGCAATACGCTCACGAGAGAAAATCAAGTGTACGGTCTGAATAGGACTGACGACATTATTCAGTGTCGGAGGGAGGAGTTGAAAAAAGCAGTCATTGCACCAAGACTGATAATCTCGTTTTTCATTGTTCATTTACTGCACTCTTTTGACTGCAGATTCTAAATTCAAAATGCTAAAGCAAGTCTTACATCAACTCCAGAAGTACCTTCCACAAGCAGATATCCATCAAATTATCATCACCAAGAACGGAATCATCATACAATCAATAGATCAGCAGGTTGCTCTCAAAATCCAAAACAACGTCTCATATGACATCTTTGGACCAAAAGCCAATATCAAACCGCTTAATCCATCATCAAAGAAGCAACCACCTCCTCCACGAAAAACACCAACACTTTATGTAGTCATCAAAGAAGTAACGCCAGATTACACAGATGAGAAAATCACAGACGAATTACCTTACGAAGGATTTGAGATCAAACGTTGCATACGCATTCGCTGTTCAACAAGACCTACATATTTAGTTCGCATTATATCTGACTGTCAAGACACTATTGATGATGATCTTTTAAATGGAGCAGATCTTCAGACAGGATGGACAGCCGCTAGCATCGTTCCCAGGAACTTCCGTTTGTGAAGCAAACTCTACCGATTGAGTAACAGCTGTTCGGTGCGTTGTTTCTTTAATGTAGGTCATAGCGCTTTTATATATCCAATAATCATTATTCTTTCAAATGAAGGATCATCATCGTTTTAGGTATCATCAATTACTACAATAGATTATTTTCACAGCATTTACTCGATTTCATCGTTTTTGTCAAGTATGGAGTTATTGCATTGCTATTGCACTGCAAAATCAGATATAATGTGAGAGGAGATTATCGAAGAATCATTAACCCCGGCGCGCGGTCAGGGGTTAAAGTGCCGGCGAAGTCTATTGAACCGAGTGATGCGGATCTCTAACAAAATGTGTAGGTCCAATCCTTAGAAGTCCAACTACCTTATCCCGGCCTGATCCAAAGATGCCCTGAAGTCATAAATAAGTTCAAGTAAATTTCCGACCTATACAGTACCTTAAGGACACAGTCTGTAATGTCCAATTCCTTGGTATTGTTGTGGAAAACGAATAGGAGGATAGGAGTCAAGATCTGTATTCAAGGTACACATTAATCCTTTGTTAACATAATTCACAACGAAAACTGAAAATTAACGCACCTTTCTAATTTAAGCATCGTAATGTACATTCTGCTCATATGATTCTGCATTAATATTATTACGCAATCGTTAAATTTTTGGCAATTAAATGAGACCACTTTCACGTGGTAATTGTGAAAAGAGGAAAATATCAACTAAGAGTTGCGATCGGGCCACAAACGGTGCACGGGTACGTGGAAGTAGTGATCCATAGATTCTCGACCTATATTGCATGAAGTAAAGTAGGGTTTTCGGTCCTGTGCTCGACCGCCTTTACCGTCCGAGGTACCCAGAAGAACGGTGTACTCACTACTTCTGCACACCCGAATGAATCCCGGGCAAGTTTGTTTGACGTTAAATGTGGGAAGACTATAGTGAATCAGTTGTGATAAGACAACGCGCGTGATTCAAATGTGTTGTGGTTTCCCGATGTAAGAGTATTTTAATAGTTGTAAGCGGATTTAATTGACTTTCTTGTTACATTTATTTTTAGGCATTCCAGTTCTGGAAAATGCTTTGCAGTTTTATCTATGCGTGAATACTGTGAATTTTGCCCCTAAGGTGTATTGCGACAAATGGTAAACTTTTTCTTTGTCGCTGAATTAGTTGATTAATTATATATTTTCTAACTCTAAAATTAGATCTTCAACTTTATTTATGGCCTTTAAGTATCTCAGGCCGAGGCTGTCAGAGCAGGGGAAATGATATTCGAAGGAATCGGTCTTGTCTTTAGTGAAGGAACCATCCTAACATCTGCATGGTGTGACCCATTGAAAACAGAGAAAACTTCAGTCAGGATGGACGCCCCGGGGTTTGAACCCGGGTCTATATTTTCTTATTATTTAATTATCTTGTAATGCCATATAACTGTTGATATTCTACGAATAGTCCTATGAACAATGAGCGTGACAAGTGTTCGTAATGAATAGCACATTTTAGATACATTTCGCTTCAGTCGGGTTTTGTATTATACATCTACAGTCAGCGAAAATAATTCTTGAGCCTTGGCAATATATCATGAGCCTTGGCAATAACTGTAAAATGGATCAACCCATTTACGTTCTGTTTTGTGTAATTTACAGAAAGTTATGTTCTTTTAGGTTAGTGGAAACTTTACTCAAATCAGCTCATATATTTCATTACCGGTCTATCCAAGGACTTCGCAAATTATTTTTTACGAAAACGGGAGAGCTTTTGTCACTAACTGTACATATCACCGGCAATGTATTAAATCAGGTATTCTATATAATGGCTGATGTTCGTAGGCAAAGTATTTATAATGTGGAGAATCTTTAATTCTATTTTTGGTTAGAAATCTGAATTTTGAATTGTTTATTGATGGGTTTTAAACAACTTTGGCACAATAAGGAATAGAGTAAAAAATGGATGTGTTAAGGAATCGGCCCTTGACTTACTGAAGATACCATCTTAGAATTTGCATCGTGTGACCGAGGAATAAGGCGAAATGAATCAAAAGGAATAATATAAGCTGTCCCTTTCAGAGGATCATCTGTATGTGCTACCGCACTGTTGCAATGCAGGAAGGTAATTATTTCATAATAAAATAAAACAATCAAACTAGCTACATAATAATTTTATAAACAAAATCGTAGCACCACCGTATAATATCAAATGCACGTTCAAAAAGAAAATACCATATCGTCAATTTTTACAAAAGAGAAAGCTATGCTATGGAAAGGACCTACCAGTTTTCGATTTAGCATTTAGACATAGTTGTTCCCAAAGCTTCAGACCATGAGGAACCCAATGATGTATGGCTCATCTCTGTCTGTTTTGTAGTTACTGAGATTTAAGAAAAAACGGATAGGCCAAAGACAGTATACTTCAGTATTCACTTGCGTTTACACGGGGACGCTAAGAACTACCCAGGCAGTATCGTCGCGGGTTTTGGATCAGCATTGAGTAGGTACGCGGGTTAAAAACTGGGGAGGCATATAGGTTTGAGTCCTACTGCGTCCATACTGATTGAGATTTTCCGGACTTTACTCAGTTTCAGCAGACCAATGCCGATATAATACGTTACAATCAATTTGCATTTGAAAGGAATTTGCAAAGAAAAACTTTGTTAATTTCTGCTTCATTTCAAGATATCGTTTTTTTTTCTTTTGATCAGCTCAAAATTACAAACTATTCAGTTTGCTGGGAATGGCATTTCAAATTGTAAAATATGACATGATTGTGTAGTTCGAATGTGAAAAGAAACACAAATCCTCTCTGTCTCTTTCTTTGTTTCTTCCTGGTGGATAAATACTTTATACTGATGCTCTGCATTCATATTTAAAAAAAGGATTTAGCATGTTGTCAAGTTTCTAAATGTAGTAAATCTAGATAAAATGTACTAAAACTTTGATTTCAATCTGTGAGACACATTTAATGTACGAAAATATATTCTAACATTGAATATTTCTGACATATGGTGAATGAAAATCAGTGTTAAAAGCACTCAAAATATTAGCGCAAAATAATTCTCTCTTTTAAGGGGGACGCCCCAGTGTACCTCCTTTGCTAGGTACACTGCTATCGGTAACAATACAACAAGTGAACTTGACAAGAACTTATATTACTCCGTTTGATTCAATTCGCTAGTCACCCTGTATACCATGGACACTCAAGTACTCAACAGGAAGCAGGGTGCATCTCAGGCTGCCAGGCATTAGAGCTCTACAACATATTCTACAGGGAAATCAACACGGATTGGCCGTATCGAAGTCAGACGAACTAAGGCGACTGAATTCATTTAATAAAGAAATGGAAAGATTGTCAAAAAGGCAATTTTCGGCTGGACTGAAGAACGCCGGCGACCATCTTGACACATTTTCCAGGGTTTTTCGTCAGTCTCACCAGACAAAGGTCGAGATGGTACCTTAAGAAAGGCACTGGTAGATACCTTCTTTATCATTGCACCTACTCTATCCTGACCCGAGTCACAGTTTCCTGAACGCCATAAAATCAATTCAAATTCCAGTGAATGGATGTACTAGACTACGGCAGCTGGCAAGAGATGCTAGTTTTCGAATCCCCAAAAACCGTGAGGAAGGGAATTAAAGTTTACATTTTATATCTGATAATATAATTTGTTCGTTTCCGTATTTCCTCTTTCTTCTTTACGTATTGCGTCATCCGATAGATTATACGCTCCCGCCACCACCGGGGTTTCGAAAAACTAAAAAAACAGCGTTAAACCACCTTTTCTTAGTTTTAACCCTCGCACCTCTATTATTTAAGGATTGATTAGCAAAAATATTTTCATTATTATGATGATGATGTTACTCTCAATCTTGTAGTAGATTTAGTAGTTTTTAATTTCCCCTCGGGGCTGTTTTTACTACTCAAATTAAACAAGTAAGCGCTGCGAGTCAATTAAGAATCGCGAAGGCTCCGGTCCCTTGATAGCATCTGAAACACAAAATATGTTTAATAAATAGGTTGGCAATAATGAAAACTCGGGTTCTTAGGGACGAGGACATCCATAGTGTTGTTACATTGTCCCCAATTATGTTAATGCCAAGTTGGGTATGGGTATGTCCAAGTGTATAGAAGGAACTTGATTTTTTTTTAAATTGTCAACACTGATAACTGGAGAGCAACGCCCGACCCGGAATACCTTTGCGACCTTGCCCAGTGTCCAACGAACACAATTCTTAAGCCCAGTGTCCAACGAACACAATTCTTAATTTGGTGTACATCGATGGACGGATGTTTAATTGCATAGTTTGCCACCCCCGTCTCACCCCTGGGAGGTAAGTCACCTACTTCTAATGAATGGACGAGACTTTTCCAATCACACCTTAACGAAGTCCCTACGTCTTCTAGTTCCTTAGATATAAGCGTCTAAGTTGTACCCGAATCCCCCCGTTTCACTCAATAGGGGTGTCTAATCAAAACGGTAGGAGAACCATTCCTAATGAACTGACGAGGGCTATCCAATGATATGTCAAGCAAGTCCCTAAGTCTACTAGTTCCATAGATATAAGTGTCTGAGATGTACCCATTCCCCCGTTTCACCCTACGGGTGAGACTAATCCAGAAAGTAAGATAGCCATTCCTAATAAATTAACGAGAGCTTTCGAATGACACCAAAACCAAGTTCCAACGACTTCTGGTTCCTGAAATATAATTTATTGCAACAGACAGACAGACGGACAGACAGGAGCGGGATATAAGTTGTGTTATTTTAGCTTTTGCTATCAAGGGACCTAAAACTGCCACCCCAAATTGTTCTTTGCTTCCATTTTGAAGCTCGCTGAACCCAAATCCCTTTTCCTTTTCTCCTACCCAATACTGTTTTAATAGGGAGGGGGGGGAGTCAATCCCAAAACTTCACGGAGTACCACCAATATTTGAGGTTGAGAACTCCCTGGGACTCTGACACTAAAACTGTTTTCAGTATCTCTTTCTCATTTATACCTTTAAAGTTATTACAATTTATTTTTTGATTGCGAGGGGTTCTTGCACTAAACCCATAAGAATGCACAGAGCTACTTAGCATTCCCTCGTGACGTTAGTTTCTGTACTGTTGCTTCGTAACTTACTTCCTACGTCTTTACGTCTTTCCCGGACAGAACGCCAAGGTCCAGTTTGCTCTTTCTTCACCCAACCCTATTTTTTTTATCCAAATAGAAACCATATATCCATATAAAACCCGTTTTATCCATATAAAACCCTTCACTGTTTTTAATATGTGCAAAATCACACAAACACACACACACACACACACTGTGAGCTCTGTGCGTTGTGATGAAGCAGACAGCAAGAACTGGTGGGAAAAATTAACGCATGCGCAGTTAAGTGTGTGTTAGACTACGCGTCAAGTTTGCCACCGTCTATGCGGATTCCAGTAAAGGCATAGTATGAGTGATAAAAGCTATACACCTTTATACGATTAGCGAGAGCAGCGCCACGCATGGAATGTGCAGGAACTTAAACTATACACTTTGTATACACTTTTATATCGAACGGAATAACGGATCCAATTTTACAAGTGAAGTTTTTTGAGGTACTTGGACGTTGTAGAGTACGAATAACACGGCTTATAAAGTAAGACCCGAATATGGATCCCAGAAACACCGGGGTTTCATAATGACGTCAAATAGTAAATGTAAGTGAGTCGCAATGATAGTGGGAT
>JAGDQP010037588.1:0-18552 GCA_022664845.1 Lepisma saccharinum | reverse complement strand
TTTTTTTTTAGTAACATTATTGAAATAATTTTTATCTTTTTGTTTCAGGCAACGAAATCGAAAAAGCCTATAATGTTGCCAATTACTTTTATGGATGGAAACACTAAAACTCTTCTAGCTGACTCCGCTACTACAGCTCGTGAATTGTGTAATCAGCTGTCGGATAAAATTGGACTGAAGGATCAGTTCGGTTTCTCGCTATATATTGCTCTGTTCGACAAGGTATGTATCATTTTCTCTTATAAATTATAATTTTTGCCAGACTCTGGTGATAAATACTTATGCATTTTTGTGGCTTCGACAAGCTTTTGAAATTTGTCGATAGATGTCTCTCAACGCAGCTACTTCTTGAAAACGTAGATAAATTCTAACTATTTGATTGGATCAATGGCTCATGTAAGTAGAACTATACCCGTGCGTGAGCTTGTGAATGAATCAAAGAGCTTGAATTGCCGAGATCTTCAAGAACAGAAAGTATTACTGAATTTTAAAAAAAGGCTTGTGCAAGCCAGAAAACGCATGCGTACACATTCATCAATAGAGGTTTCTTGATATCTTTTGTCTCTGGTTATACGTAAGTCACGAATGGAAGTATATGTGTGAATGAATTAATGAGATATCGTTATTATGCTTCAGATGCTTGAAGGATGTCCTATCAAAAGAGGCTAGGTACCAACGAAAATTTATTAACAAAGACCATTTATTACCAAATAGACATTATTATTACGCATTGAGGGCCAGTAGTATCCCATCTCGGCTTTTAGAAATACTGTATACAATATTTTCACATAATTATTGTCAGTATACATCACTGAGTAGTTATAAAAAATACAGATACAATTTGAAAAGAGAAAGATTAGGTATAAGAACAAAACTAACTTATTAAAAAAAAGACCTGAATCCTCAAATGTTAACTCTGATAAATCTCATATAACTGAATATAAAATTTTATATTCTGCATAACTTATTCTAATTGCTAAACTAATAAATCTTGTTTCATTTGTTTTTCTTTAAATGTCTTTAAACATTTATAAGACATGAAGACAAATTGTTCCATCTCTGTTTCCATTGACAGTAAAAGACCAGTTATATGTAGATGTTATTCTGATTATTATCCGATGGTTGTTACTAAAACACATATTTCGTGCCAAAAGGTGATTGAGAACCAGAAAAAAAATTAACAAATACATCGTGCCTGTTATCTTCCCGCGAAGAATATGAGAGTTGATTTTCTGTTCAGACTTTCTCTCGTTTTGAGTCATCACCTTCGGAAACAAGGTTTGGAACAAGGTAAGGGAAATCTTATCGGTGTCAATCCCACGATAAAGAATAGATGCTGACAATAAATAATCTTGGAAATGACTAAACTCTTGACAACAATATGGCGTCTGGGGTTTGAATTTACAGACGAAGAAGAATCAACTGATCGTACTGTTATCATTGCTCTGCATTCAATGTGATTTCACGTATTAATCGTAGTTCGTGAAGGTGATTATTCAAAACCATTAAAAAAAAAAATGAATAGAAGGTCAACTTGTCTTCTTCGGACAACAATATCTGTAGTAAGTCGGTTTGTAAAACAAAGTTAATACTTTAAAAAATAAAGTTTCAGTTCATACTTTACTTGAATTTCAAACAGCATTTGAAATTTTGAGAAAGGTAAACAATAGTTCCTTTTTCCAAGAAAGCCGCTGCTGCCGCCGCCGCTTTTAAATTAAACAACTAAAGCTTTAGTTTGCTGTTTATTATTATTTGAATCTAGCTAGTACTGAATACCGTTATAAATGTATATCAATAAGAAATGAATTTATTAACTAGTGCATGAAGAATCGATGCGTCCATTGGTTTTGTACACTCCACATGAGACACTCCGTTCAACAGCATGACGCACGACTTTCATGGAAACATTTGCTACCGGACGAGGAAGTGCTTCGGAGTATTTAAGTTGGCGTGTCGTCTGCTACACTTCAGCCCCTGTAAGACTGTCCACAGTTTGTATTCAAAGGAGTGTAGATCTGGGTTCCCAGAGAGCTAATCTTGGGAATTTATCAAAGCAGGGACATTAGTTGCAAGCAAGGCTTCTGCGACTTTTGCCTTACGCTCAGGCGTAGAGCTCTGTTGAAACATACAGATAAACTGATTCAGTACTCACACGCTAAACTTGCGGTTACGCCATATTTGCATAAGTTCATGTCTGAAATTCTACCATAGCTCACTCCCCACCAAAATATTGTTACTGAAGGATGATGGCCTCTATCTGTTAGTTGCTTCTACTTCCTGGAGACTGTGCATACACTGACTGATCATTGTGAGAGTTGTGACGTTTTTCTTCTCTGAAAAAAAGGATTGTTTGTGTTCGTTGTTTGTATTTCGTTGAAGAAATACTTGTGATCTTCCGGTGGAAACGTTTCTTAAGTCGAGTCGCTGTCCTGTTTTCTGCTGATATTCCTTCTTTCGTAAATCATGCCGGATCATCCAAGACGTGGTTCTGGGGGGAAAATTTTAACTTCACTTACCGTGATCTTCTCTTTCCTCACCAAATCTCTCCTAATGCCCTTTAGTGCAGCTTTAATCTAACTGCGAGTAGTCGCTTCTGAATTATCTTATTTTGGGTGTACCTATTTATGGTACAATACACAAACATAGACTTATCGTAGGGAAATTCAATACCTGAAAATGTTCCCAGGTCTTTGTCCTGCCTTATACAGTCTAATCACTGTAGTTCTGTTTCCTTTGTCACGTCATTATATTTCTATAACGTGCGTATATGCTGAATGGTTACCTTCAATTAGTTTCACAGACAAACGAAATTTGTAACTATTGATGACAATACTAGTTATATTAAACAGCATTCTCTTAGGACATCATTAATTGTCGCATCTAACAATGAAGTATAATCAAGAAGACAAGAATGGGACTTCGGTCTTAGAGCTTGAAAGCAGCTCCTTGTTATGCTATACAAAAAATAATATTTATTTATTATAATGATAAACATTCATTCACACATTATTTTGTGGAGGTTTATTTTTTATTTATTATTATTATATTTTTTTCAAGATTTTCTTTAAAGTCTAGTTGTAAGCAATTTAAGAGTTTTAGGGACTTAAAAAACAGAAGATATGAGTTACAAAAGTACCCTCCACTGCTTCTAAAGTGAATTTCCAGTTATGTTTTCTTGCTTTTGAAATCGCCACTAGATCACACTCGGCGCATCGATGAATATTCCGGTAAATTAGAACTGGTGTTCTTTTCTTCCACGCAAATCGCTGAATCAGCAACAAAACTTATATATATGTATCAGAATAGCTGCGATAATTTCAATTTTAACTTCTTATTTAATTTAATTACTAACTGGCTGTATATGCATCGATGACCGATGCGCGTTGCATGTCGGAGGGATGACGCAGTTCGGCAAGTACTCTTCCGGGGAAAAGGGTGGAATAGATATTGGCCAGAGTCCATATTCAAGGTACCATACTACCATTCGCCTGGTAAGATTGAGAAAAATCATAGAAAATCTCAGCCAAAAGTGGCCGGCGTGAGCGGAACTTGAACCTACGCTTCCTCCTCAGTGCTTGTTCGAAGTCAGCGATTAACCAGTAGACACGCTTCGCCACAAAACTTTTGTACAATTCTTTCACAGCATAAAACTTATATACACCAGGTAACTACCATATTGCAACTAAGCTCTCTGAGAAGAGTTACTAAATGGTAGTTCTTGCATCCTTTCCTCGCAAGCAGAAGCAGCGCAGTGTTGCAAAATTGCCTGATTCACTGACACATTTCATATATTTGACCAAGGAATGACTGAAACGAAAATGTACTTTAAAATGTTAAAGTTAGCAATCAAGAAATGAGACAGGAGATATTTTAAGAATGATCGATTATTAATGTATTTTTATTTCGATATTTCATAAACTTTAAAATTGTAATTTAGAGTGTTTACAAGTGTTTAAAAACACGTGGAAAATCTACATGTTATTAAAAGGGTTAATATTTAATATATTTTATTTCACGTTGCAGGTGTCATCATTAGGAAGTGGAGGTGATCATGTGATGGACGCCATATCACAGTGTGAGCAGTACGCAAAAGAACAAGGCGCCCAGGAAAGAAACGCTCCTTGGAGGTTGTTCTTTAGGAAGGAAATCTTTGCTCCTTGGCATGAACCAACAGAAGACCAGGAAGCAACCAATTTGATATACCAACAAGTTGTTCGCGGTGTCAAATTTGGTGAATACCGATGTGATAAGGTATGCAGTTTAATTGTTTGTGGACAATATCATGTCAATACTTTCCAAGGTTATATATGTGTTAGGAATAAACGAATTATATTGATACGGTAGATTGCAATGTATAGTAACTAGTAAGATGTAAATGTAATTTTGAAATTCACTTTGAATATTTTTATGTATCACGCTTTAGTTTAGTAAAATAAAATGTAAATAATGCTATATCACAAGTAATTTATTTAAATCAGATTATTTAATGAAATGGAAGAATTAGTTTGTTTAATGGCGATTTTTAATTGGCGAGTTTTTCTGCAAATTTTGGGATACGAATAAATCTCTACAGGATGGTGGAGTGATTTCTGACTTTCGACAGTTGGAGAGTTGAGGCTGTTATAATTAAAACCTGACGAATATATCATCAGCAAAGCAGTAAGTAGTGTCTATAATAGCTGGAGCAAACATTCGTCTATTAGGAAACTTTGGTTCATTTCTTTTCTGTGTGCATCAATTGCGGTTTTTACCCACAATATGTTGAAATATACAGGAATGAACAACGAGAAGTATTGAGTAGAAAGAATATTTCAATCGACAAGAAGAAAGTTATGGAAGATATTTAGAACCAAGATGTAACAAGAAGGTGAAACAGAAAAAAGCATAACAATTACGAAATGAACGTTATTATTGAAGTATAATAGAATCTTGAACCATAGTTTAGCTTTTAAGTGAGTCATGTTGTAGGTTAAGGGTTAATTGAGGTTTAAACGTTGTGTAAATGATTAAATTATGAAATATTTTTAACGGATTATTAAATAAGTTAGGTTTCCCGATTCATCTTTATATATTGTTAAATCTGATTAGATAATGTCGGCTTTTCCACTCTTGTTATCGCTGGATCTCGTAATAATGTTTACAAAGTAACCATGTCTCAGTAGAATGTTAGTTTTATATTCTGAGAGTCGTAACTTCAGATTTTTCCTCAGTCACACCAGGCTAATAATGGAATGGTATCTTCAAATTAGTCTTAGCCAACGTCTTTTCCAGATCTTCTTCGTCAAGTTGCCTCAAGGGCTTAAATACTATTAAAATTAAAATTGATGATAATCTTTATATAGTTAAAAATCAAGGGTGTTCCTTATACGTTAACTTTACATGTATTCTTTTCAGGAGGAAGACCTTGCCATGATTGCAGCACAGCAGTATTATATTGAGTTCGGTACTGACATGAATACAGATCGATTATTCAATCTTCTCCCCAACTACATACCTGATTATTGTCTCACTAGTGGAGACAAAGCTGTTGAAAGATGGGGACAGTTAGTAATACAAGCGTATAAAAAGGTATGTATGTTCTTTTAATATATCTTTCAGTGTGGGGTAGTTTCCTATATCGTTAACAGCAAATTGTTTTTATATATTCTCTGAAAATACCACACGTTTTTTGTGGTATCGACTTTCTAAAGTGCTAACAATGCCCTGACTGCCCACGAATACCTAAATGCATCCAAATTTGCGATTTTACTGCACAAATATTGAAAGTATAAAGAAAACTAACATTCTGATGCACAATTTATACATCAGAACGACGCCAGACCTTAAAAGGAATTGATTATGTCACTGCCATCTTCAGTTTTTACATTTCTTGTAATATTCTCACTGTATACGTAACTATAGGCATGATCTATCATTACAAACTAGACGAAGAATAGTCTTTCACATAGTACCATCAATAACACAACTACACATTGCGCAGCGTCGGTACTAAAACTAAGTTATTCCGCCAGATACTCTAACCCTCCAACTTAATGAGAACTCCCAACCCTCAACTTTATATTTTTACTTTTGTAAAACGTCAGAAACTCTAAAAATGTGTACTTACCACAATTTTGACAGTACACCCCCACGATCTAAAAACATTATGTCGACCATTACTAAAATTGTCAGAACAATAATTATTTCTTTGTTTATTTACTTTGGTTATCTTTTACCAATCTGCTTTACAGAGCTTTGTAACCTGTAGCGTGATGAAAGTAGGCACGTTCCGTCGTATACGTTAGTTACGTTTCAAATACGAACTAACCGGAAGTAGAACTAATTGTGAAACTACGTTGTTTTAAAATATCGTTGTGCAATTTGCATGTCTTGTTTTTAAATAATCAAAGAATTTAAATAAAACCGTGAAATCAGTCTGTGATATATGCAAGTGAATTTTTTTCTGTAATTACAAAGCAGAAAACAAACTTCTGTTCATAAAAGAAAGAATGATATTTCTATTCTTAACAGTATTATTTACAGTCTGAGATGAAAATTTGCTTTATTTTCCTTACTCTGGAATATATCTTCCATGAAATCTTGATATGAACTGAGAAATTAAGTAAAGTGAAAAAGTTTAAGAGAACTACTTCCTTCTTCATCTCAAGCATTAATATTTTTACATTAACACGTATTTATACGTATCAGTTCCATGATAAAAAGGGACATATAAATATTTTATCCTCTGTTTCCGTTTATAATATTTTTGTAACTGAAGCTATTCTATGCAAACAGTTGCTGGGATATTTTGTGATATAAATAGAGGTATTATTCCATTTTTGTACCGAAAATTTTAACATGTAGAAACTGAAAGAAAATGTCCCAAGTTTTTCTAATGTGACTTACATACTATCCCACATAGCAGAGTACATCCCTGGGACGTCCCATTTAGATCCCATTAACGTCATATTTCTCAAGCTCCCATAGCGATGTCTTAAGGACGTCCGTGGGATAACTCTGTGGGCAATACAAACAGTTCATCCCGTATGGATGTCCCCTGGATGTCCCCCGGAAAGCCGTGCGGGATTACCTACCTGGAATTTCTATAAATTAAATGGACCTTATTATTATTATTATTTAATTAATTATAACTATACGAAGGATATGCCTTCGTATAGTTATACGAAGGATTAATTATAATTATACGTCCCATGGATGTAAACGGGACTTAAACAGGACGTCCTACGGACGTCCCGATATCGTGCCAGGAGATCCGTAAGATATTCCTGGGACGACATTTTGCTATGTGGGATCAGGAGCAAAAGAAATGGATTAAAGTAGAGTCTTAATAATTCGAGTTGGATGGGACCAAGGCTACCTCGGATTATAGAAAACTCGAATTTTACGGATATGGAGGCAAAAAAGTCATTTTCACAAATTTTCTTCAAGTACAATTTAGTACATATACAATACATAAAATACGGTACATATAATTATTTTTAAGCCAACTTATCAGTTTATTTGATATCTCTTAGTGCCCTATAGAATAGACATTTGTGTGTATAAATTTAAAGCGCGCTGCGAATATATTGTAGTTTGTTAGCAGCGGGAGGCTTTTTAAATACATTATTATTATTGTTATTGTTTTGTTGGTTCGAATTATACGGAACATCGGATTATCGAGACTCTACTGTATATTGTTTGGTTTGCTAAACACTACCAGCCGTTTTTTAAGGAACTGCTGAATCATACACAGTTGTGTTTCTCACTCTTGAAACGAGCATTCAGACTGATAGAAGAAAACAAGGAACTATGTTTCTGATTCCAAAAAGTAGCTAACTATGACAACACCAAAGCGACATATATATATGAGAAGCAAAACATGGGAAATGTTAATTTTATATTTGCATAGAATACAGGTTTAGAATTATTATGTTGCACAAATTTTTTGGACTTCAAAATTTTCCATGGGCCATTTCCCATGAATCTGAGTGAATGTTAACGTGTAGTATTGTTTGATCTTTGTACAGTTGTTTTTCTTAGAGCTATGAATAGTTCAGAAGCTGGTGTAGTTTTTTGGTCCACTACTGTACTTTCTTCTCAAAACTAGTATTAGCAAAAACTGTTTGGTTTTATGTTGAAAAACACTATGGACAAAATCTGAAAGTGTCTTAACAGTTTTACAGTAACTTCTGTGTCATTAGAAAACCGGGAAAGAATAAAATGTAATGTTTTCGTGATTAGAATAAAGTCTTTGAAATTTATGGCATAACATTTAGTTTCAGCAGTGACAGAAGGAACAGCTTTTTGAGCAGAAAACAACACACACACACAACAGAAACCAGGAAACGAATTTGAAGTGGTTGCAAATTTATTGATATTATTTTGCTGCAGCAAACATTATAAACTTCTACTTGAAGCTCGAGTAATCTTTTCTAAAGTATTGTTTTATTTTTAAAATTAAAGTATTTATTGTTTTACTGTTCATATGAAGTCATCATTGCACTTTTCCTGTAACGTGTATTTTGTGTTTAGATACTACTTTTTGCTTGCGTTTACTTTTTGAGAAGCATGTGTTTGTGTAAATGCACTTTTGTTTTTAAATGAACAGGCCTTTTTTTTTAATTGTTTTTACAGTTTTACTTTTTAACTTTTTGCACTTTTTAAAATTATTTTTGTCTCATTTGTTATCCCTTCTAATTTTTCCGTGCAGAGTTATTATTTGAAAGAAAAGGTTCCTCCATTGAGAGTAAAAGAAGACATAGTTAGCTACGCTAAATTTAAATGGCCGCTTTTGTTCTCGAGGTTCTATGAGGCATTCAGAAATTCTGGTAAGTATTTAAGGTCAGATATAGTTTAAAATCCTTTTCAACTACAGATTCTTGTAGCAAATTAGCTTCCAAAATAGAGGCATCAACTTATTTCTTGACCAAACATTTTTATGTTTTCTTTAAGTTTCACAACAATTTCACGCCAACCCAATCTTAATTATATTAGTTTATATTATATCGAAGTATATAGAAAAAATCATTTGAAAATGCAATAAGCGATCACACAGTAAATACATTAATAACATATTTTGTAAAACTAGATTTTTTAATTGAAGTATTTCACTTCACCATCGTGTTGGAATTCCTTTACCTCACATGATATTATAAAAATGAGTTGAGAAGTAGCTACACACACTTACTGTACAAAGAAAGTGCATCTACGTACTATTGTCTATGAATGTGAGTGTATTTAGTTTTATTATTATTATTATTATTAAGAAGAACAATTATAACAGGCTCGACGTTTTGGGCCCCAAGTTAGCCGAGTAGTTAGTGTGTTCACTTTCTGTGTGCGTGGTCACGGGTTCAAGTATTGTGAGGGGTCCATTAAACAGAGTAGATCAAAGCTCTCTTTAACAAAAGCTTTAGATCCCATTCGTAGAAGCTCACCAGTTTGTTTAGGGCATTAAGAACAATTCATTTACTAGTAAATAACTAATACTTATATCTTTGTATTGAAAATCGCTCTGATACATAAGAAATGCTAAATGAAGACGCAGAGAAATAAGAAGTTTCAAGGGCGGTGATTCAGTAAAACAATTAGAGAATAAGAATACCTTCGTGTAAAATACATTTCTATTTGTCTTAGGAACTTCTACAATATATATATATTTCTGAGGAAATGCATTTTTTTAGTAGAGGTATTGGTTATATCAAACAATTTCGTAATCGTTTTACAAATTATGAATTATATGCACATAAAATTTAACAAGTGAAATTCGCTCAATAAAATAAGAAGAACGCGAGTTTCTTTTTTTTTTTTTTTTAAAAAAAGAAAACAATAATTTGTCTGTATCGACTTTAGATTTTCGTTAATATTGCGAGAGATAGGAGTGAGTTACTTCCATGCCAGGATCATTTTATTATCCTTTCTTTTAAAGGAACAGTGTTCAAATAATTAAAAAAAATACTTCGCTATTTCCTACACTGCAGAACTAAAATAATACTTTCTATGTTTATTGCGGATGCATTTTTAAAACATTTCTGAAAATATTTTCTGAATCTTATACGCTATATTTCCAAAACTATAGACTTAAAAGATTAGAAGATTTTCGGTGTATAGATCTGCTTGGGAAATATATAGCCTATGTGTTCAGAAAATATTTTAAAAAATGCATTGTTAATGGACATAGGAATTAGTTTTAACATTATTTTGAAATCAGTTTCTTGTTATGTGAGATATAGTAAAATCTTTCACTAGATTATAATAACCCTAACCTTTCTTCTAAATTAAATATATTGAAATGTTGTGGAGGATTTATTTACCAAGTATGGTAAACATTTTTAACTTGTAGAATTCCTCTTCTGGAAAATAATGTAACCAATATATTTCTCGAAGTTTTGAAGTCCAGTTAGTTGATTGGTGCTGAATTCATTTTCGTAGTTATTTTCCGACTGCCATTATTTTCAATGTTTAGTTCTGGTATTTATATACTAACGGTATATAGCAGTTTTTGAATCGTCTCGATTCAGTAAGCTGTTACATTAAAGTCTAAACACAAATATGCTTGCGCTAATCAGGATTAGAACCCAGAACCATGAAGCAGAGCGAGCGCATTACCTCAAACACATCATCACAGCCGTCAGGAAAATAACAATTTGAAACTTACAAGCGGACAGTTGCTGAAAGTGTATAAGGTATTTTTCAGAATTTTGTTTCTTTTCTTTCTTTATCTAAAATAATGGAGATAGAATTATGAAATAAAGATGTGAATTTGATCTGCTTTTCAGTGTATAATAGCATAAATAATATATTAATTTCAGGTCCAAACTTGCCAAAGAATGACGTCATTATTGCAGTCAATTGGACAGGAGTGTACGTTGTTGATGACCAGGAGCAGGTTCTTCTGGAACTTTCTTTCCCAGAAATTACAACCGTCTCAAGTCAAAAGTAGGTCGACGCTATCGCTATCTTTTCTTTCCTTCCTTCTATTTTTATAAATGTATTTCTTATCTTTCTTCCGTGTATCAAGGGGGAAAAAATACCCGAGGTAATATCTAAAGTACAAAGAGGAAAAACCGGATAGGTAATATAAAAAGGAAAAATTTGAATAGAAATGAATTGTACTTACGTTTCTGAGGGACTTGCATTAGCTTACACCTAACACAATAAAAAGCCATTAAATATTTCAGGCCGTTCCTCATCTTCACTAGTATTATAAAAACACAGAGTCACATGTCGATTAATCTCTAAATATTATGGGGAAAGTCTTGGCCATCAGTAGAAGCTCGTGATGAAGAAGTGAAAGCATAGCTAGTAAAGCAATTGAATCATAATTCTGAAGGATAAATTCTGGCGGTATTATTTCAAAAGATCATTTAATTAATTCTATAGGGTACTATGTAATACTGTGCGATTTTTTGTTTATTTAAATATTCTATGAATAAACTAATATATTTTGGTATTAGCCCATTTCTTGTAGAATTCTGAACTGGCTGTGGTTCGATCCGTCGGCCACACGGACTACTGAGGGGACAAATTGTCGGCCAGCCGAGCACGTTTCTTTAGTACTCCACACGGGCCAGTGTTCACGGATGTTGCGGGTTATGGCAAATGAACCATAGCGCGTGCAGGGCTTTTTAATTCTTTATCACATACACGAAAAGATATTTGACTGCTACCGTTCCAGTCACGGATTTTGTCGAAAGCTCAGTTATTAAATAATAGTAAAATTTAAAAAAGTGCATAGATAATTTGGTAGTTTTACTGACAGGGGATTAAGCTCTGGCTCTCACTTGTGGAGTGTTGTTCTATTACCCAACTGTAAGTAGCACAGCCAAATTCTAAGGGTTTTATGTTGCTGCGAACCTCAGTTGAACTAGCCAACTCAGCTGGTTAAAAAATACAATTGTTATCTAAGTTGTTAGATAAAAACTGCAGAATAACCTCTCAAAAGCACCATAACAAGATCTGGATTGTTTCAACATGCACACCAGCAGAATCTACTAGTTCAGCTGAAGTCCGAGGAATCTAATAATATGTACAGATTTTGATCATGTTGCTGGAAGCTCAGTGGGAGATCAGAGCTCGATTTCGTGCTTGTTCGGTGATGAAATTTTGGGTCTATTTTTTAAAACTTGTTTCTATATTTCTGCAGTGGAACTTGTCAGTGTTGTTGGTTGCTAAAATCTTTTACCACGGTTTTCGTTAATACATTTGAAATTCTTATATGCATATTTTGTCCAGTATATATACATATTTCCTATATGTAAACTACATGCATAGTATATAACAAATTAAAGAAAGAGAGAAGAAAACACATGCACATACACATTTTCATTTGCTTTATATCAAGAGATTATACTATAGAAATATTTTTAGTTAATAAAAGCTATATTTAATTGCAACTTAACGTTTAGAGTATATTAGATTATCGCTAAAAAAAATGCTTGACTACCTGTTAAAATTATTGATTTTTTCTTTTTCTTTTATTTAGAACCAACAAAGTTTTCACGCAGACATTTACTTTATCAACTGTTCGAGGAGAGGAGTTCACATTTCAGAGTCCAAATGCAGAAGACATACGAGATCTTGTGGTGTACTTCTTGGAGGGACTAAAGAAGAGGTCAAAGTTCGTAATAGCATTGCAAGATTACAAAGCTCCAGGTAAGTTTCGTGCTATTTTTACGTGTGTTTTTATTTTCGTTTTCAGTAAAATTATTGATGTTCAAGGCTGCGTTAATTCCAGCGTTAAGTAAATATTTACTATGCCATTTGAAGTTTATTACGTAGACATCTTTTTAAGGTACCAATGTAGTTCCTTGTGTAAAAAGAAAGAGACGATTATTGGATTAGAGGAGTGAGCAAGATCTTCGCAGAGTACCATGGTCAAAATCAAGTTACCAGAAGGAAACAATTTTCAACAAAATCCTTCTTGAATTGAAGTCACTTCTCCTAGCGGTCTTACAATACGTAGACATTCCCTGGTCATTACACCAGTCAAAAACATCATGCATGTCGTTGTTTCTGGTGATAATTTTTCAACTATTGGAATGAATAACTTACTAAAGACTAAGTTTAGAGAATAGATTGGATTTGGTACCAGCTCGATTCGTCAGGTCCTGAGAGCCCTAAGTCACTAGTAAGAATTAAAAGCGAGCGTAGTCTATCTATATAATACAATTTTAAATACCAATATTCTGTATACTATGAACGATATTCTTTGAAATTCGTAAATTATATTGCAGCAAATGTAGCGAATACAAGATTAATTTGAAGCTTAGTGTTTTCGTTACGTCTGTGTCGTAGGATATGTTTAGTTCACCTTCTAAATACTGAAGAAAGTTATCTTCATATTGTTGTTGTTTCGTAAACATTCCGTTCTTATATCAGAATTGTATTTTGTTCAACGTAAAATGTTATCTGTAATAGTTCACGGGTTATGTATCGAAGTGCTTAAGTATGAACTCTAAATCCTTTCATTTTAGGCGAGGGATCTTCCTTCCTAACCTTCCAAAAGGGTGATCTGATTGTATTGGAGGACGACAGCACGGGAGAGACAGTAATGAATTCTGGTTGGTGCGTTGGAAGATGCGAGAGGACAGGAGAGAAAGGAGACTTCCCAGCAGAAACAGTTTATGTTCTTCCTGCACTAAGCAAACCTCCCACGGATATTCTCGTAAGTACAATTCACTAGTTTGCTTACGTAGGGTTTTATGATATCAAACAAGCTTACCTATAGATATTTTATTCCTATAGAAAATTATAAATAATCAACGTAGAAGCCCCAAGCTTTTAAATTAACTTTCATTCAGAATATATGCAAAATCTACAAGATGGTCTCACATCTTCGAGTGCTCCATGGATTGGTATAATATATTGAAATGATATAACAAGAAAATAATATGGAAATGATATAATAAAACATATATCTAAAACTTACTTAGCTTTCCATTGAAATTGTTTGTACATATAATTAAAATGTCAAATTAGAATTCTATCAGTAAAAGGCATAGACCAATTTGACGTGCTCTAATTTTACGGTTTGTAATTAACTTTAATATTATTTATCATTTTTGCTCAATGTTTTTGCTTTATGAGAATAGAAATATATAGTTTGTTTTCCTTCTGCAGGCTCTATTTACAATGGAAGGTGCAGAGCATGGAAGGCGTTTGTACACCCAACAAGTAAATGGAACAGAAACAAGAGAGAAACCTCACAATTTAGCGGAATATGCCATAGATCATTTTAGGTAAGGGGCGGAAAAGTTTTTTTGTGACTTTATTCTGAATCTTGCAATTCATTTTCTCTTTTTCTATACAGCTTATAATTAGTTTTGTTGTAGACATGAAATGTTGATGGCAGCTGAAGGAAATTACTAGTTCAGTGTGAGTAACTGTTCATAGCCTCGAAGCTCTTATTCATTCTGTGATATGGATTATATATTAAAAATATAAATTGATAAATACTTCTTTCCTTACCCCTCATGAGAATTTGTGGGATATTAGATCTACAATTATCTAAAGGCTACTACTATATGTAAAAAGTAAATTAACGTTTCGAGAGTTTTATAATTTAACTAATTAAGATTAGTCATAATTTTTTCAGGGTTGAGATCTATAGTAAACTTAATTAAATATTCAAAATAAATTAAATAGTTTTCTCAAAAGTTATGGGGTAAATAGATAAATATTAGTCAAAATTAAATATTAAAAAAATTACTAACTTTTTGGGATTGTAAAATGCACAGAAGAATTTGTTACTATGGCGTAGAGTGAAATGAAACCCCAGTCTTAGCGGCAGGGTGCTCTACTAATTAATTATCATACGATATGACCTAATTCTGTGCATGTGACACAGGCCACAGTTGGCGTCTGTTAGATCGAATGCTGAGACTTTCCATTTCCTGTAGAATCTTTTAGTTGATGCATTTTACTGCAGATCCTTTGTGAAATTGTACCTTGATCATGGATATAAGTTGGAAAATGCTCAGAAAAACTAATCACTGACTTTTGACAATTTTTTCTTTGCATTTAGCAAATTTTGTTATTAATCGAACATGGTAAAATTATATGTGTAGTCCATTTCGGAAAGCACCTTGTTCCCCAAAAATGTAAAATTGAGATATTGGCATTTTGTAGTTCATTTCATTCTTTTCTAACACATTAGTAAGTTTTTATGGTTCCTGAACACCTGTAAAATCATTTATCATAAGAAAGTAAAGGACAGAAACAATAATTATTAACAGTACAATTCGTATATATTTTAACTTTCCCAATTCTTTTTTGGGAAAATGGTAAATCTTGGATAAACTAAAACTTCTACCACTATTTCTAAGATATTCGTGGCTTCAAATTTTCCCTAGCTTTGAATTACAAATGTTTTTTCTCGATTTGCTAACATTTATAGCGCTTGTACAAGAGCGGTTTTGGAAATGGACTACACATATATGGAGTTCGTTATATTATTGATGATTTGGTTTATTAGTAGTGTTACTTATGTTCTTATCCAATCACGAATGAAGCAAATAGCGGAAATAATAGTTAGTTTCTATTCGATTATGTAATACGCTAAATTGCGTTCCATTAGATTACATGTGAATAAACCACTGAATCTTTAAAAATGATCTCCACAATATCCTAAGTAATCCTGAAAAAAGTATTTATGAATAGTTCCACAATGCCTTGGGTTACTTAACAGTACACTCAGTTTCATAGAAAATGGCAAATAGGAATATTTTCGAAGTCCAAAACGTTGTATAGTTTGGCAATACTGAGCCAATATCCAGCTTTGCTTGGAACGAACATTTCACTTGTTCTGATTGCTACTTAACTTCGTTTCAGTGTTGCCAACTTCTTCAACTCTTTAGACGTAGAAAATTTTCCATCGGTCATTTTTTCTGACTACATACAATTTCATGGTCCACTCAGTTTCTGAATATCATGCTACTTTTAATGTTTTAATGTTAAGTTCACAATAATGGTGGCTACTATTGGCTAATTATAGCTGTAAGTTGCGAAAACCTGTTGTTTATTTGTTTGCATCCCTATTCGGATCATTGTTAAGGAAAACTTGTGGTTTTAACACTGGCATGTAAAATATCGTAATTGCGTCTTTTTGCATCTATTTATAGGCCTCCGCCTAAAAGAACAATGTCGAAGGCTTTAACATTGACCTCCGCCCGACGAGGTACACAGGATGAACTTTGGAGGCACTCGCGAGAACCTTTAAAGCAGCCACTGTTGAAGAAACTACTGACGAAAGAAGAATTAGCAGAAGAAGCGTTATTTGCCTTCAATGCCATTTTGAAATACATGGGAGACTTGCCATCGAAAAGACCAAGGATAGGGAATGAATACACCGATCAAATCTTTGACGGACCCTTGAAGCACGTGAGTGTAGTTATAGTTGACTATTATTTAAGTGTCCGAATTCATTGACTTTTAAGGAGTTTGTTACGTCAATTCAAAGATTGCCGGCGTTGATGAATAGTCTTAAAACGGTTAAGAAACGACATACTCACTAGATCTCTTTCTTTTCCTTGTTTTCTTAATCTTTATTTCACTTCCTACTAGACTTCTGACACTAAACATCTAGACCTCTTTATCTATGATCATGAGAGCAGTAACAGCTCTCGAAACTTTATAGAAGTGAAAGGATAATATGTCCACCATTTTAAGACTACTACGTATCATCCCTGGCATACTAAAATATTTTCAATAAATATATGCATTTTAACAGTACTTTACCAATAATATCATTATTATTTTTCTATCTTTATACGTAGGAAGGTGTTTGTATATGTTAACATACAGCTATATTTTAGGTATTACATGAAAGATGGATTAAAATTAAATTATTACACGAAGTAAAAAAAAAAAACTATATTTTTGTTGTATTAGTAAACTTTACTTGTGTTATTGAATGTAAAATTCTCGTATTTTCTAAACTTTAACAGAGTGCTTATTTCGTCCACGCAAGGGTGGTTCATCTCTTTTTTTTTTTTTTTGTCTTTCCTGTATTTCACCTCTAACCGTTGTATAGTTATGTTTACTGTACATTGTAAGGTACTTCCTATCTATCCTTTAATTTTCCTCTGGTATCTTATATGTTATTTTATTCTTAGGAAATTCTTCGTGATGAAATCTACTGCCAAGTGATGAAGCAGTTGTCGGAAAATCGAAATCGACTTAGCGAAGAACGAGGTTGGGAATTGATGTGGTTAGCTACAGGACTTTTCACGTGTAGTCAAAACTTGCTCAAGGTAAACAGATATATATAGTCATGATGTACTGACATATTTAGAAGAATATATATTTAGAATTTTCTGTTTTGTTTTCGTTATAGATTAATGCATTATTGAGTCTGCAGAAGGACGTCCTAACAAAGTGGGTTTGCTTCAATGTAACGTTAAATAAATAGCGGGGTTATAGCCGACTGGGGTATACTGAGAGTTGCATTTTTTGTCTTGTAATAGTTGAACCTTTTACGCTTATGTAGCCAATATGACATTGAACATTTTATTGGATTTGAAACAATTGATTTAGCGTTACGTACGTTAAAAGTTAGGAAATAGTTACACTTGCCTTAAGTTCTGGTTCAAATTTATACTTCATTCCTACTATTTACTTTAGCGATGAATAGTTATGTATTAAATTTTAATTACTAAGCGGTCCTGTCATTATAAGTTTATAAGTTAAACAATCATCCGACGCTTTCTGAATATTAATAACACAGAAGGTAAGCTCAGAGTAATTAGCATTTCTCTGTTTTATGATTCAAAGTTAGCGCAATAGACATTCCTGTTTTTAATTAACTAGTGGCTTACAGATGTTACGGAATTAAGAAGGGGTTCTATTATCCAAACCGTTTTAACTCGAATTGTTTGGTTAAAAAAAAAAAAACTTAAAATTCAACACGCCTATATTCTTATTTTTTCTTTACTCTTTAGTGAAGTTTCTGAACCCAATTTTTCTACGTTACGAACTGGATTTTATTCTTCGTATTAAGAGAAAAACTATGAAAAATTACTTTGGATAGTAATAATAATTTACTCACTTTAAAACGCGTTTCTTGATATGTGCTATGCAGATTAACTTTTAAGTATAGTGCTGACTAAATGTACATAACTGTATTGTAATGACGAAAGTTTTTTTTTTTTTTTAAGTTGGGGCTAAGATGGCCTGGAAGTGCTTGTTAATTTCATATCCCTTTACCAGATTAAAAAAAATATATATACAGCTAACTTTGACTAATTCAAAATATTGCTATTAAAATTTTGCGTCGCGTAATTCGTTCATCTTTATATTAGTTTTACGAAAATTAGTTTATCAGTGTGACCTTTAATATTATTGTATAGTCACTATTAACATTTTTTATACAGAAAATAAGAGACATGATGATTTAGTGAAAAAAAAAGAGAATGTAATCACAACAGAAATAGTAAATATGCCTAATTACGTTTTGCAGGAATTGACACTGTTTCTCCGAACGCGTCGCCATCCTATTGCCCAAGATTCTTTACAAAGGTTGCAAAAGACTTTACGAAACGGACAGCGAAAATATCCACCTCACCAAGTCGA
>JAGDQP010037587.1:0-18553 GCA_022664845.1 Lepisma saccharinum | reverse complement strand
TGTTTCGTACATGCACGGCAATGTCTAAGAAACGAATTCCTTAGAGAACAAAGATGAATATTGCTTCTGCCAATCTTTGTCAAAATACGCATACTTCCGGAGCCAGAGACGCTCAAACCTATAATTTGTCCATAGGGTGAGCTTCGTTTTTGATAGTGTTTTTCTCTTACAAAATTGTCCTCTGCTTCCCCAGAATCTGCGTGAGTTATGAGGATCAAGCATGAAATAAACGTTACAACGTTGCCGCATCAGCTCACATGGCAGACTGCAACTGCATTCTCGTTGAAACTTGGCAACAATGCTCTAGGGACAAGACATTTATATTTCCATCACTTCAAGTAAACCGAACTCACATATACTGCATCCCCACTCAAAAATGTCTGCCTCTCATTGGTTGCCCTGTCGCAGTTTTCAGTTCTTCAAGATCACCCGCCATAAGCCATTGGACGAAGTCTAGCAAGGTATTACCACAAATGACGGAAGCCGTATCAGCTTACCAGATGACACAGTTGTACTCAAAGATTCATTTTGACAACTATTTTATTCCACCGAGCCGCCGTAGCTCAGTGGTAGAGCATTCGAGAGATCGTGGGTTCGATGCCGACCATTCTGACTTAGGATTTTCCTGTCACATCAGGCAAATGTGGAGATGGAACCCTCAACATAGGCCCTGGTCGACACCTTCCCGAATCCTTGCCCCTCCCCATATACCGGTCTGAGTTTTAGATGCCTAAACGCCATAAATAAAATTCAAATTCAACTATTTTATTAAGATTGAGGAGTGGTCCTTAGAACGGATTCCCCACGAAAGCAGATGGAATTGGGAGCGAAAGGTATATAAATCTCGTGACACCGATTGGCATTTTATATCCCCCCCCCCACACACACACACATGGATTACGTAATTTTCCGTTGAGATGTCACGTTATTTGATTTGTGACGCGGGCGCCTTTGGCTACAAAACTACGTTTTGTAATGTTTATTATCCCCCAACCCCCGTCAATTTTTTTTACACAGAAAGACATAACTTCCATCTCTGTTCTACAGAAGAATTAAATCCTAAAACGTGGCAGTATATTAACAATTTTTGTACTTATCTACTGCAATTTACAAATTAAATTAAACAAAATAGACAAAACTAGGAGATTAACAATTTACATTCTAATAAATGCCTTTACGGATTTTTTATTCCCTCTTATACAATAATTCGAACGCTCATATATTTAGTACAGATGTACAATACAGTCAGTACTGTAGTTTAGTAGTCATCTCACAAACTTACTGCAATATAACTGTCTGGAAGACCAAGACCAAGCAAACGAAATGCAACAGGCTCATATTACAATATAGTGTCTCAAATAGCTAGCCTCCTTTCATTGTTAATTTTTCATCATCTAATGGGTGGTTGTTAACTGCAACCTGAAGCTGCTAAATGGGGGATAATACGTCGACAAGGATTTGATCCAAGACCGTCAAGTTTTTTTTAAGAACCAGCAGCGTTGATCACTACTAGTTACGCAAGATATGAAGGCTAAGTTGGCGAACGTCAGCACGATGTATCTGCGACTACTGTCTTCTCTTTCAAATATCTATATATTTATGGAATTTGTTTTTTCAGTTACTTCGCAAGAATTTCAAGTGACGAATATGCTTTCTTGCTCATATGAATTCCGTTGAAATGTAAGTTTTAACTTCTGAGTACTTCCTAAAAATTCGCTTCTCGCCAGCGAAGACCACGTACTGCAGCTTTCCATTGTTGTAAACAGCGCGTCAAGTGAAATCGACAGTTTTTTCTAACGAGTCGGGGAAGGGGATTAGAAATTTTGAATTTTATTTATGGCCTTTATGAATCCAAGGCTCAGGCCGGGATTGGGGAGGGGAAAGGATTCGGAAAGGTGTCGGCCAGGGCCTATGTTGAAGATACCATAAGATGTTTGCCTTGTGTGACAGAAAACAGACCGGAAAAAACTCAGTCAGGATGGTAGACCGCTAGGATTGAACCTAGGACCTCCTGAATGCTACGCGAGCACTTACCACTAAGCTAGAAGGGGGTTAGAATAGCAATTAAACAACTCATCAGCATACAAAGCAGAATCAGCGATATGCGAAGTCTTAAAATCCTTAACGAGCGCTACCTTTTGTTACTTATAAATCAACGCCTTTGGTTCGATTCCCAAGGAACTCACATGGACAGAAATGGTATGGAACACAAAACCGTAGGTTCACTTTGTCCAGAAATTTTCGGGTCACGAAGCCATCTACGGACAGTAACGCAACTTTAGACGACCGACCCGCCGTAACTTAGTGAGGTCGTAGATTCAATCCCAGCGGTCGACTATCCTGACTAAGGTCTCTCCCCAATCCCGGCCTTAGCCTTAGATGCCTAAAGGACATAAATAAAATTCAATTCAACAACTGAAGACGATGTAAATAAGGCAACAACAAGAAGAATAATTAGATTGCATATCTAGTACGAGTTATTGCCGCTAGAGGGCCAGGATCAGTTTTAGTCTCTACTTCGTTTTCTGCTCTACATATATCAATCACCGTTCTTGTATGTGTTCCTAGCAGTCCAGTGGATATCAAAAGAATAAGTGGCTTCACCTATACAGAGAACTCCGGGTACCAAAAGTAGCTGAAAAAGCGAATTAACTGCACTTAATATATTAGAAATGCCTCGTAGTTACGTAATTTAACCTTTACAAGGCAAGTAGGGCTAGAGTGCTATTCAAAAGCAGGCGTGTTTTCATACAGATCAGAAAAGTCAGGATATTTTGACCAACCTGCAGATAGACCTTGATTTCAATCTGTTAAAGATATTTGCTTTCCATTCATCACCTGCTTCCCTGCTTATTGCTGGAAATTAAAAAAAAAAATAAAAAATTCTAGTACGTTAATATTCTTCTCGACTTATTTTATTCAATTTTTCCTTATAATCACATTGCCTTCTTCACAGAACTCATTCCCGCAACATACAATTGTGTGTGCAATGAACACACAGTTTTTAAAGCAGTTGATGCTCTTTTCCAATTACTTTTCCTACCCGTAGACCTCTTTATAGATGACGCCACTTGTTCTTTTGACACATGATTTATTGGACTACAAGGAATAGACAGGATCAAAAACGGTGTTTGTATGTTGATCAGAAAACTAAATAGAGCCCAAAAATATTCTGGTCCTCTAGCGGCAGTAACTCGTACTAGATATATTCGGACATTGGCATTCTTTAATCTTTTGGCATGATACTATACTCAATGAGACCAAGTGGAGGTTAGTGTCACTTCCCTACTTCTTGTAAATGCAACTTTTGTGAAAATTGCGTTTTTACAGGAACAACAATATGTTGTTAGACTTACAACATATAAAAGAATCAAAGTTCAAACACATTGCTTAGTCCTTCTATTGGGTGTTTAAGTAGTTTTAGATGCAAATAAAATTTTAAAAACAGTTTCTTCTCGTAAGTAGGAAAATGGCACTTAGTGCCTTATTTACTTTAAGTCTTCAACTATTTTACACATTTAGTCAAAACATTACTGAAGTATTCGCCATGACCGACTGGTTCGCATTCTGAGAGATCTGGGTTCGTACCCAGCAGCCGGCCATCTTGACAGGAACCTCAGTTACTCCTGGCTAATGCTGGGTTCAATCTTGGCTCTGGTCAACTTTCTTCCCACATCATCTCTACCCTATCCCGCGTCAAAGACGCACAAAGGCCATAAAAATAATTCAGTCAGTGCAATGACGCTTTGGTTAATTTCTACTACGCCGCTAAGCAACCAGAACTATTTTTTTTTCTTTGGTAAAGTTCTTGACGAAAATTAATGTAAATCTTCTAAAATACACATCCATGCCCCAAACCAGGATTCGAACCCAGAACCTTGGAGACGCTGGATTGAATCCTCAGACCACACTGCTATCATCGTCCGCGCAGAAGCGTGTTACCAGATCAGTAAATATCGTCCCTTTAACACAAGGAAATTTCCGCAACAAACTCAACCCACATAGCAATTCTGCCCTGACTCAAAATTCAAGCTTACTTAAGACAAGTGGGACAACTAGATGCAAGCTTAGGAAATCAAGCCTTAAAGGTTTAAACAACGTTGAATCCCTAAGTTTATTTTAGAAGAATCAATGTTGTACAACCTTGACAAGAAAACAACGTACCTCTTAAAAAAGAAAATAAAAACAATGCTCTGGGTAGGAATTGATCCGAGTACCCACGACACTAATCCGATGCTGTAGTCACTAGACTCCAGAATCACACCCCCTAGCTGGCTTTCCAAGCGTTATTTATACTTGGTTCATCAGATCGTAAAAGACGCCTGTAGTAAAAGGGTGGGAGTTGGCGAAGAATAGCTTACGGTCAAACAGTCGTGACACGTCAGCGCATTCAGACCGCAGCTGAGGTGCAGCGAAACAAAATTCAAATAAATTTCAAGTTTGATAAATTCAAATAGGCTTCCTCGCATAATTGCTTGTTCCAACAAGCTTGAATTAGGTGACTTACAACAATGTTGTTCTAACGGCTTTATTTGAAGCTTGTTTAAGCTCAAAGTAAGTGACTGACAATCTTGTAGCAAACTGGCATGCTATCTGGGAATGAACTGATTCAAACTTCTGTTTGTTTAATAATAAATATTCGAAGTTAGCAACAACCAGAGTGGAACCTCCAGTAACCGTTACCGTCGGGACCGGGACTGTGACGGTTAACTGAATAGCAGGATAACAGAAATTTCATTATAAACGTGTACAAGTTGATAATACAGTACAGTGTACCTACGTATTTTATTGACAAAGATATGTTTCAATAAGAGTAGTAGAGAACTGGCCTTCACGATCAGAAAACGTTCCAGATGTCGCTCTGACAGTATCGGTCTACTGCGCCTGCGCATCACTATCCCCACTCTGTCGACCCATGTTCTTTGTACTGTAAATAGCACTTCCAAACCACCGCCTGGGAAGACTTCTTTCTTCTTCCCCCCCCCCCAAAAAAAAAAACATTTTATTAAAAAATCAGTTATTACGTAATGTATTTCTAATCAAAAATTCGCATTTTTACGATAACAGAGAGTGACGGTTGATCGAGGCTTTACTGTACTCTCGTTCTTCTACAGGAAACACTGAACATTGTTCTGTAAAATTTTCATGTACAGCATTCCTACTACCCAGTTACTTCTTACAAGGAACACTCGCCACGTGACGGAGACATTTTGATGAAGATTCGTATGTAGGTACAGTGCCTAGGTAAACCTTCACAGCGAAAATCATAGGCACTGTCATCAAATAACGACAGGGGAACCCGAGAAAGATGGAAAGTAGAGAGCAAGGAAATCGAATACAGAGCACGGAAAAACCTTTTCTTTTATAAACTGTTACATATATTGAAAGAAAATGGCTATTAGTGGATACTGGACAGGAGGTGATACATGCTGGAGGGTACGAAAACAATGACCGCCATCTTGACTATGCTTCATTTTTTAAAAATAGTAAATTGGTCATGTGATATATTAATCTGTGCTGGAATGTTCCAAGAAACCCAATTTTGACATAACTAATTCTGTACGACAAAATGACACGTGAAATTGACCTGGAGAATGTATGAGCCGAATGATGAAGAAAATATTTTTTGTTCAAACAGTTGAAGGAACGAAATCCAAACGGCTGCATAAGAGGTATCGTTATGTAGGGAAATAAGATGTTCATGGCCGCAACATGAAGTGCACCATTAAGTTTTAAATACACTAACGGAAGATGAAGTCCCAATTTCAAGGTGGTGTAATGCTAGGTGAAAGCTACCTTCTCCAGGCCAATTCACGTGTCATTTTGTCGTACAAGATTAGTTATTGCAAAACTGACTTCGTCATTGGATTATTTTGGAACATAGTGGCCACTTTCAAGATGACGGTCACTGTCTTCATAAAATCCAGCATGTATCACCTCCTGACCAGTCTACTAATAGCCATTTGCTTCAATATATGTAACAGTTTATAAAAGAAAAGCCATTTTCCGTTCTCTGTATTCGATTAACTTGCTCTCTACGCTGCATCTTTCTCGGGTTCCCCCGTCGTTATTTGTTGACAGCACCTATAATTTTCGCTGTGAAGGTTTACCTAGGCACAGGGAATTTTCATCAAAATCGGGCTCTGACACCTGGCGAGTGTTGCTTGTTAGAACTAAAAACAAACATGATTAAACCGACTGTAACCCAACATACTCAAGTAATGGATTTACTTTAATCTCCATTATCGTATTTTAATATACACATTTGTATTTCGTACATGTTAATGATGTACACACCAATTCATAGAAAATGGCTTATTGGTATACTTAGTCCGATAAGTATCAAAAAATGGCAAAATTGACCCTATATTCGACATAAATTAAACTTTTCATTTGCTTTTGCTCGTTGTTGTCAGCTTGTGCAACATTCGAAATTCCAGAATATTTTCATCAGCCAATTTGAATGAATCTGAGTGCACATCAGTATGTTAGAACAAATCCTTATACGTCGCCTTGACATAAAAGATTATCATATATTTATTTCGAAGCAATGCTATTAAAAGATGTATTACCTGAAATATTCAAAACCCATCTATCGGCGAGACCTATAACTGAAATCAACATATTTACTTACATCTTTCTTTTAGATTATTTTTTAAAATATCAGAAGATTAAACTAGAGCTCTAAAAATTCGTTGAGTATCTGAAGTAAGTATTCATTAAAAAATGCAATACTGTAGACTAGGGTGAATAGGATCAGAACATTTGAACAGTTATTTATTTTGGTAATTGTCTTTTATTAAACTTGGGTCCCTTCGTATGTATTCCAAAACTATAGTTACCCATTTTCCCTACCGTAAATCATTTTACATGTATTCTTTTTAAAGATATTCAACCCGCAATCGAGCTGAGTAGGATCATTATGTAATTTTAGAAAGACATTAAAATAAATTAGTAAAGTTTTTTTTTTAATCTTATATATACTTTGATTTCTATTACTAACTCCCAGTATTTATTATAATTCATTGTACCCATCTCAATTTTCAATACACAACCAAAACCCGTCTCCCATCAATACTTGAGCACGTTCACAATGTCAAAGGTTTTGATGTGGACGTCTGCCATTTTGTTTTCCTCTCTCTTCGTGTTGCCCACTCTCATGTTTATCTCCTACCTACTAATGATTGTTTGAAAGCCGTAATATATAGTCAATTATCTGTGCTAAGTGTGAATTTGTGCACGTGAATTCCCTTACGACACAACGTAAGTACAATTCCTTTCCCCTCTCTTCATATTTAACCTATATTATACGTATAAGGCGATTCTTAGCACCAGTTCCATACCAGTCCTCTTTCGGTCCCATCATGTGAAAATGTGTTTCTGTAACGTTGCCACTTTTGTGTTTGTGACGTTCGTGTGCCTCTCTTTGCATCCTGTGACGTACCTTTTTTACCATCTTAAAATATATATACAGATGCTTATCAGAATAATGGAAACACCTGAACGAAAGTGCAACTTACCAGATTAATATGGTGTCGGGCTACCTTTCGGCTTCAGAACAGCCTTGATGCGACGTGGGATGGAGGCATAGAGGTCGTGAATGGTAGCAAGTGGAATATTACACCATTCCTCGTGCAGGGCATCGGCCAGTTCTGTGAGAGAGGATGGAGGTGGAAATCGTCGCCGGAGTCGTGTTTCCAAGATGGACCACAGATGTTCAATTATGTTGAGATCTGGGGATTGGGCGGGCCAGGGGAGGTGTTGAACTTCATCCCGATGTTCCTCAAACCACGCTGCAACAACTCCAGCTGTGTGAATGGGTACATTATCATCCTGGAATATGGCGTCATTGTCCGGGAACAACATCCGGACCATAGGATGCAAGTGGTCTCCTAAAATTGCGACATAATCGTTGGCAGTGATGCGTCCGCGAAGTGTGACCACAGGACCCAATGAAAACCATGATATTGCGGCCCACAGCATCACCGTGCCGCCGCCATGTTTCACAGTTGGGCGGAGACACTGCAGATCATACGCTTCTTTGGGCGTTCTCCACACATAAACACGGCCCGTGGTTTGGAATAGGGTGAATGGTTACTCATCCGACCATACCACACGTTTCCAGTCGTCAACGGTCCAAGTTGCATGGTCGCGGCACCATTTGCGGCGTGCTAAAGCGTTCTGGTCCCTGATGAGAGGTTTGGCCCGTGCAACACGACCCCGTAAGTTCATGTCATGTAATTCGCGGCGGACTGTGATTGTCGAAACAGGTTGGGGGAGGTGCTGATTGAGTTCCTCCGTCACTTGCGCCGCAGTGGCACGACGGTTCCGCGTGACAATGCGCTTTAATACCCGGCGTGCCCTGTCACTGATGCTTTTCTTCCGCCCACTGTTCCGCTTCCCCGATGTGGTTTTCCCGTGTGTTGTGTAGGCCGTCATCACCTTCGACACTGTCCCTGGCGACACACCTAACACACTAGCCACTGCCGTCACACTCACTCCACATAACCGCGCACCAACAATTTGCCCTCTTTGAAACTCTGGGAGGTCTCCCATTTTACACTACCTCCGTCTGCTGCAGCCACTGCACACTCCTGTTCCACGACGCCTGACGTAGTATGGAGACCGACCTAACACACCACCACCAGCAGTCCGGCGCTGCGGTCGCCACGACACCACTGCCAACGCATACATCTGACGTGCTGCCAACTACAGGTGTTTCCATTATTCTGATAAGCATCTGTATATGTATGTATGTATGTATATGTATATATATATTAAAGAAACGAGACTAAATCTTTGCTCGAACACTACAAAGAGTGCATATATACCGCAGTCTGTAGTTTTTACGTTCCAACCGCCAGTAATTCCAAAATGTTTCGTACTGTGTTATAGATCTTGAATTTGTATGCAACATCTGAGAGCTCGCCAGTTTTGCTGGACTGGGCGAGTTCTGGAATCACACTCTTCAATTGTACTTTCTATGAAAAGCACCCATTTGTTTTATTGTTAACAATCTAAACAAATTTTTGAGCTAAAAACTGGAGCTACGGTTCCGTTTTATGTAAAGTAGGTTCCAAAACCACTTAGCTCAATCTCTCAACAGTTTTGTACACGGAACCACGAGTACAGAACGCAAGGGTGCTAATCATCGAACTACACGGGCCCCATCAATATAATCTAACTCATTACATGTACATAGAGCGTTTTAAATCACCCGTTTCTGTCCCACCCTATGCTTTGCGTGGACTTTGCTACTTCTGTTTCTCTGGACGCTCTGTTTGCCGAACGAAATTATACTTCCAGGCTTCACACACACACACGACTTTGGCAGCTAGAATACAAAATAGGTCCTTAAAATGTGCGTACTATTCAACAATCATATAATTTACCTGAAACCAAACACCTGATTAGACAAATGATTTCGAAAAGTTATTCACAACATCCACGAACTAAGTGTCGTATTTTATGTAGTTTGTTTTTCTACTTTCTTTTCTGTATCTTTCAAGTTTCGTGTTACAATGTGTACAGCTGAATCTGAAACGTCAATCAGTGTGCATATTTGTACAACATGGTAGAGTTTGAGGTCTCTAATTTATACTGTTCTCGCGCATTATGACCATACACATGATTGTGGCAGTTCACTGAAAAATAGTTCTAATACTTTACATATACATTATATATATATATATATGAGAGAGAGAGAGAGAAAAAAAAAGAGTTAACGGCTTGGAAATAATTTGGGATAAACCACACCACTATCGTTCCTTCGAATACTAACTTAAATAAAAAAGTAAATGAAATACTAAAATTGCCAGGGTTAATTAATCAAAAGTAATTCCGTGAAATGTTTGTATACTATGTACTTAAGGAACGAATTCAAAATTTACACAAAAGCAGGCGCTCTAACTACAGGATGGCTGAGCTAGCAAAAGTCCAGTGGCACAGCCGTGACAAGTTGGTTATTTCCTCCCAAGAAACCATTCTTAACATGCAATTAGCAGCTGATGGGCAACTTACTAACCTGCTTTCTAAAAGTGGAGAGCAAAATAGCGAATGTGATACAAGAGGCTTACTCTTTATCTATTCTTGAAATGCCACCGAAGATATTTCTAAATTTAAATAAAAATATTATCTGAAAAGCACAATTGACCAAGGAAGATTGAAAGAAATAGATCTTTTTTTCAATCGAGCAGCCTATGGCTAGGAAGATGGGACTTCGAAGAAGTGAGAAGTTGGCTGAAGTCAAAGCAAGAGGAAGGAATTTTGACGTTTGAAAGAGTTAAATAATATGTTCTCTATAAATTATATTTAGAGCTGGGTATTTCTAATATCTGGGCTATAAAAATAAGTCAGATATAAAATATGTAAGGATGTCAGTTAGAAATCATAGAAGGGGAGCCCACCATGAAAGTTTGCCAGTGTCGAAAGCCACTGCAATGTGTACTGTTTATGTGGTGCTAAAATCCTTGGTTTTCTTCAAGTTGTTCACTAAAAGTTTTACACGACCTATTAAAGTTTGCTTTTAGCGCGAGCATTGGCTGGATGGACACAATTTTCATTTGCAACTTTTCCTCAGCCCATGTGAAGTTCATGTGAAAAAAAAAAATCCTTCCACTCCATAGTCCATAAGGGGTATTGCTGCCCGGGAAGAGAACAGTCCAATTGCCATTGTAGGGAATGTTATTGTCTGAGATTTGGTAATTGTCAGGTACGATGATCAAACCATTTACAATATAATTGCTTAAAATTTCCACTTGGGGAGGGGGGGGGATAACTGCACGTTCTCCAGTTCTCTCTCTCTCGGCCACAAACAAGCTTTTTGTATTGATTACGTAACACATTCGACGCCCACGTGGCCTTGCTTTTATTGAGTAGTTTTTTTTTTTTATTATAGTACTACTGAAAAGGTTCACTACAAAGAAAGCAATTTTCGGTGTTATTTTTCGCAATCAATGTCTACGAGTATTGGAATTTTAACCGGAGCATTTACAATTTAATTGGAGGTGCGCTATTAATTTGAACATTTTAAATATTGTTTTCTCTCTTATTGAAGTTAACCATTGTGTTTTACATGTTATATTAGATCTTGGGTTATCAGAAAATAAAGGAAAAACAAAAAGTTATGTAACAGCTTCCCGTATAACATGTGCATGGCAGATATACGAGCTTCCAGCAGTTCCGCTGGGTCTAATGTTTTGGCAGATTAATCTGCCAGTGATCTTTTAAAAGAGTAACAGAACTTACATGCAAGTGTAACAAAATTTATCTTTATTATTACTATTTGGGATTCAGTCAGTGACTGTCTTGTTTGGCAGCACTTCTCTCACTTCAGAAACCCGAATGAGAGTTTTGGATATCCAGATCCCAGATTAAGATCACTTTTGAATATAGCGCCATTTAAATATTAGGTCAGTACAATTTTAGTCATTTTAGAGGCCGCCCTCTTTTGTAAACAATTTCATATCCCTAATACATAGATCCCCAGTAAAAGTAAAGCTTGAACCACCTCTCATGGATGCTGACGTAATATTTGAACAACCCCTATCTGCATCCTGATCAGTACTTTGAATATGTGGTTCCGGATCAGTTTCAAATATGCGGACCTTGATCGGAGTTTCGGACATCCGGATCTACCTATTCTACGCATCGTAAGTTATCACACCACTTTCTTTATTCCATGGGTACCAATTTCAAGGCTCCCTCTCAAAATTCAGTGATCCCGAATTTGAAGCGGACTCAATCTTCAACACAAAAATCACACCCGCGCGATAGGAGCTTGTCTAATGTTGAGCGTCATCTATCTTGGGAGCTATTCAAACAGTGAGAATGTATTCATTACCTTACATTTCGAAGTATTTGATCATTAGTAGAAAACTAACTACTTTTAATTGTGTTAATTAGTCCACGTGAATTTTGTCAAAGCCAATTTTGAGGTGAAACTTTCAATTACATAAAAATTTAGACACTTTCTATATAAGCTATCTAACACATACGACGAACCACTAAAATTAGTCAAAAGAAAATCACAAAATACTTCACAGCTACAACATCCAAAAATCAAAATAGGTGATGTGTGTTAAGTTGACTTAAACTGCCGTTATCTTCTAGTTAGTCGTTCTAAATCAACTTGTTAAAACCATACACAGAATGACCCGTAGCCAAGTCGGTAACGCCTGACTCTGCACTGTGGAGGCAAGCAAGTTCCGAGTCTTGCTGCCGGCCACCCAGACTTAAGTTTTTGCTTCACCAAACGAATGAAGAAATGGTACATCACTTTGATCAACTGCCCTGGAAGTGATAGAGGCGTAATAGGCTTCGGCCAAAATATGTCCGTTCAGCCGTAAGAAAAACTAGAGTAGCCAAATTTCATTTTATCAATGCAAGATTCATTTAATTTCCTTTATTCTAGTATGAGTGTACTAATATTGTTATCAATTAATAAACATTTTTAACTACAACGATGCTTTTGAAAAGTTACAGCTTTGTATTCGGCTGCTAAATTGTGGTTGCTGACATTTCCAGGTTTGCAATTTTTACTCACTAAAATAATTTCAACAGCAGGCAGATACCAAACGTGTATAATAACGGGATGGCACAATTATTTGCAAACCTGCAGAAGTATTCACCGAAAAATTGGTAATTTAAAAATTGAAGCAAATCATATCATAATAAGTATTTCTCAAATGAACAAACATGTTACGATTACTCTAATGAATTTAAGAAATCTATACCAGAAATGCGGTAGACCAATTATCGTTCTCACTATTTCGATGTCCTAGTATCCGTGTGTTAGTTTGGACGTACAGTGGAAGCCCGGTTTAACGCGATCCGATTCACCGCGGATTCGGATTGAACGTAGTAATAAGGTAAGTCTCCCGAAGAAAGAAAAATACCTATAAAATGTTAACTTTTTTTAATGTAATACCGAGCTGCGTAAAAGAATTCCGCATCACAATCTATGACTGGTATCGATTCGGTCCTAACGGAACTTCTAAGGGATTACTGGATGGAAGTTTAGCAACTGCGTGCCTGTCCATTCAACAAAAATAATGGGATGTGAACAATTGAGCAAGCTTTTGTGTATACAAGGTTATGACCTTCCCCCAGCCCCTATAGGTAATTTTCGATTTGTCGCGGTTAAGCTATAACGCGGGGTAAAGCATGTCCCTCCGACAATCGCGTTTAATCGAGCTTCTACTGTAGTATAGATACTTAAAAATACTTAAATTAGTACGGAAACACACGTGCAATATTTCTCCTCAAATGCTGTTTTAATTCGAGGTGTGTATATCTTCAATAACATTGGTTCAAACAACAGAAGATGTGCTTTCTAGAACATTCACGGTGTTACATACATATTACGTGAAGAACGCGTGTAATTCAACCCTTAAGGTCTCCACTGTGTGCACTTATAACTGTGAAATAAGCACATACCAAACGTGTATAATATCGTTGTGCATAAACAGTTACTATAATTACTGGGAAATGCGTTCGTCCCTTGAAATTAGAACTGAAGTAAAGCGGTGACATGTATGGAGGGCAAATTAAGATAAAACAGAAATCATTACTTACCAAGTTCTCCGAATTTGTTTTAATCACTCTTCTGTGATTTCTTAAAAACATATGCAAAAGTTTTTATTTTCCGCTTCATGTATAGTTTCTTGTTATTTGCAAGTTCATGATATCGTATGTTTTCTGACCAAGATCAACAATAAGGCCTTCCTCATTCAGATTTCACGCACAGTTAAGGAGATATATTGAAAAGAACGTATTACACATTTTGTTACTCGGAACTGATCAAATATATAAATGTCTTCCGATACACTTTGAATTTATTCATTTTCAATGGACTGGATAGGCATTATCAGTGATTAAAACCCATCGGATGTCTGATGATGTCCCTTGATGAACACTTCCTGGCACAAGCAGCGGCCAGGACCTTAACATTCGATTAGTGAAACCGACCGAGAGAGAACAAACGGGATGGTCGGCTGCAGGACGTGAACCTGCGTGCTGATCCACAATTCACAACTTAGCTTTTCGATTGTTTATTACAACCTAGAAGCAAGCGCACAGATGAAATTACAGGGAGTCTTCAAATGGCGGACTCCGGACCGGGTAAGGACCCCGAAGCATATTTTCACATACTTTCAACAGTTTGATACTAAATTCGGAAGTGCGAAATTCCGCTCACATTGGAACTGAAAGAGGTACTATATTTTCATCGATGTGAAATTTCAGCTCTAAAGATGGGAATGTAATCCTTTTTAGATGAATTTCCATGTACTGAGGTCTCATGTTCCATCTTTAGTACATGAAAACGACGCAAACACGTTCAAAATGTAAAAATACGCAAAAGGGAGCATTTACTAATTAGTAAGAAATAAAATAATGTTCTTATGCATTTAAAAAAAAAAAAACTTGACCTCGGTGGCAATTGAACCTATTAACTCAGCCAGCGATCAAACGCTTTCACGTACTAGCGGGGCAAGTAAATCCCTTCGAAAGGGTATCTCTCGTCCCATCAAGTACTTGAGAACAACATTAAAAGATTTCTTGTATATACTTTTCTCCTGATGTTTTCTGTTGTAATTTTTTCTCACTAAATGCAATTACCTCCACACTAGGACTTCGTATTTCGATAACTTTCGCGAAAAATCTTTACTAGTACCCATTATCCAATAAAAGATTAGAAATAGCTTTCTAATTTTGCATAAGTTACACCATTAAAACATCAGAATCCCATATTTTCCAACAAAAAGAGTGTTTTTCGTTTAAAACTACTCATTTCGGTTGAAATTCAATAATTTTCGATAAGATCACTTTCTTGTCTAGTGAAAATTTCAGTTCGACTGATTTCGTGCGTACAATGTCAAAAGTACAGTTCCCAAGTTATATTTTTTAAAAAAGCGTGAAAGTGTAATGTGAATTTGTGCTAATAATATACTTGTTTACTTTTTGTGATTATTCCATTTAATTATACGGAGTAACCAATGATATAGGTAACTTTTCATTGGTTACGGACTTTTTGCGATATTACAATCAATCCGGACTCCAGGAAAAATGATTGAAGACCCCTGAACTACAGCATTGCTCAGTTCAACACTATTCTACTATAGATGCATATCTTTAGTTCTTGTAAGGCCTGCTGAAGACACGGCCACTTCTTATGGCGGTGGTGAGCCACAGACCACTTTAAGCAATACACAGGATTAAGTTGTGGCACTCAAATGGAATCACTACAGTGGCAAGAGTAGGCGACTGAATTCAAGCAAGTTGCTTACCCGTGCAACCGATGGCTTGGGCAAGCTATGAGTCGGTTTCTAACAAAGCACTTTTGCATTGGTATATGCACTTGAAACCACAGCAACTGGCCACTCCGCAGTGTTGCCCATGTACATATTCAAGCTACGAAAAGAAATAAATGCTTAGGACTGAAATTTATTTTCACAATCGACGAAACGTCAATGTAAGTACTCCCGAAATTATGTAGTCAACGTCTTGCGTTCAAATATAAGCACGAGTCGACGATATTCTATGTGCAGAAGGCACTTCCTTGGACATCCGAAAGCAAACACAAGAAACAGTCTCACATAATTGTAAATGATTGTGTTATGTTCTTCGCGCGTCGCCATCTTGAGAGTGGATCCGTTGGATCACCTCGGCTGTGGCTGGCATGGAGCCACTGCAGCGTCTCGTTTACACAGGCTATAAGGGCTTACTGCAGTGTCCCGTTTACACAGGCTATAGGGGTTAACATTTCTTGCTAAAAATTTTTGCCTCTCCCCCAAATACACCTTACGTTCCTTCTCCACAGCCACGTCATGCATTAGAATTCAAGATTTTCCGAAATTTTGGTCATATCTGATAGGTAATCAGTTGATCATTGCTGCTAGACCTTGTTTTTCCATCCGAAATAGTCTTGTTTAAACCTTGGATCATGGAAACGTTTTTGAACAAGGTTTAAAAATTTACGTTATGAAAACATATTCATGTAGTTTAATTAGGTTACTTACTAGCTTACACTAAGAGTAGTTATTTACTCCGGTGCAAGTCTGTTAAAGCATGTATACAGTATACCTAAAAAGGTTTTTCTTTCTTTATATATTTTCATTCTTCCTAAATTGTTTCTTACCTTTTTCTTCGATGCTGCGCTTAACGGAAGACAAGGTTAAGCTACAGATTTTACAACCCAATTTTCCTGCCAATTATTATATAGTCATTACAAGAGACTGTAAGAGAGGTGTGATATTTTGCAAGGGGGAAAGATGGTACTGCAATCGAAAAAAATCGCCAGTGCACCGCTGAGACAATCTTCAATTAGTTTAACTAGAATTTACGACGACTCGGACAAAACTATAGGAGTCACTTCAACGATTGGAGGTTTGCAAATTATGTTTCAAAGTGAATCAGATCCACATTAAACTACTCGAAACCTTTCTAATTTCTTTGGCATTATTACATCCAGATAAAAAAAGTAGATAAATTGGAGAAACATCGCGTACAACTCGCCCATTTTGCAAACTTTTTTTCCAACTATATTATTAGGTCAGTAAGACCTGCAGTGAGAATGATGAAAGTACGTTCGCTCAGTTGGAAGCAGCTAGAACGACCCTATGACGACACTTGCGGTCGCTAGATTCACGAAACAGCAATTTTGTCCGTCCTCCCATGAAATCGACTGGGTGACTCCTATATAGAGTTTTGTCAATTGCAGTCTGTTTAAATTCAACGTAAACTTATGAAGTCACAGCGCTATACTACCCAAATGTCGAACAACGTTTTTAGTACTTTCACTGTTCTTTCAGTGTACACACTATCACTTCCCTACACTCCGGCTTGAACGTTAGTTTAGAAGAAAAAAAAACTTATCCGTCAAACAAAAATCAGCTCGTATTATTAAGATAAGGGAAGGTACTTCGGAAAAAAACATGTCGATTGATTCTTTCGAAATACATCTTAAATAAAAAAGCCTATAAGTGGCTGAACCTGTCGAAGGCGAATCTTATGCTACTTGATTAGAGCAGTTTTCCACTGGTATTATGATCTGAGTCAACCCCGACATTTTATAGCTCTACCGAGCATCAAACGCGCGATCGACATACTGAGGGCGACAGCGTTAAGGATCAACCTAACGTTTTTTTCTGTCGTCTTGTCTGTCAATTATTCACATTTGAGTACAGGTAAATAAAGTAACTCATGGTCTACGGTGTGTCTTTCGTACTTCAACAATGAGTACCATTAGTTTCAATTAGTAACTTCAAAATTGTATGTAAACGTTTTAGGACAATGTTCAGAACGTGTCAGGACAATTTAAAAATAACTACTATCATTACTGAGGTATAATTTTTTTTTTTTTCTGTTAAACTCACTTTATGCTTACCTGTATTCAAATTTGACACCCATCACAAAAAAAAAAAAAAAAAAAACCTTAAGAGGGCTCTTCGCTCCAAACCTCCTATTTTTAACGTTTTTCAAAAACTAAATACTATCAAAAATGTAAATTCATAGCGCACTAGAACTTACAAATTACTATGAAATACAATGGACAGCGATCTCGAAATCTTGTCGATTAATGAGTGTTGAGACTTCAATTAAATAATGACGTCATAATCCTTGAAAACTTATCACTCCCCAATGGACAAGATCTAGAGATCGCTGTCCATTGCATTTCATAGTAATTTGTAAGTTCTAGTGCGCTATGCGCTTACATTTTTGATAGTGCTCTTAGTTTTTTAAATATTTTTATAAATGTTAAAAAATAGGGGACATGGAGCGAGGAGCCCACTTAACCACTCGGGTAAGCGAAGTCTACCTCGCTAAATATGTGCATCTACCATTAAAAAACACGAATGTGTCACAATTTAGCAATTTCTAATTTCGACAATTCCTCAAATCACCCTGCGCGTTAGTTTCTTACGAATGAACCCATTATCAATACAGCGGAATCTTAGAAACCCTCTATGAACTAACATTCAGTTTGATACGGGACTTTCGAACTAAATGGGTATGGCAAGGAATTAGTTACTGCAATTATTTATTGCGCCAAACTAGGGAATTAATGGACATTTAAATACACACATGGATCTTCTTTATGCACATGGAAGATGTATATAAGCCGTTGTAGTTTTAAGATCAAAGCCACGAAGTTGGTAATTGCCCTCACAAAAATTATGTATCAGCTGCGAAGGGCAGTAAAAACTACCACAAAACCTGAAGAACAACCGCTTACAAAAATGTTCAGTGAAGTGTTCCAATTATGACAGCAGGCTAGACAAACTTACCCCACATCATTATGAAAGTAACAATTAAATAAAAAATCCAAACTGCCCATTCCGCTTTGGAATTACTCGATATCCAATTATTAAACTCGTGATTTGTACAACTTAATTATCTTAAGCATTAACCATAATTACGTGCGTATTCATAAGAAACTAACACGTCACAAATTCAATACTCACGTATTTTAAGTAATTTCATCCGTTCTGCAAGAGATACACGTCAAAACTGTCTTACGTATAAGCTGACAAATAAACGTCATTGTAGAACT
>JAGDQP010037586.1:0-18554 GCA_022664845.1 Lepisma saccharinum | reverse complement strand
GCTATTTTATTATAAAGTTCTTCTTTGTTTTCTTTCCACATATTCTGTGTTATTCTGATGAAATATCTTTCAATCTTCTCAATTTTTTCTGTAGATATATTGCTGTGGTAAAGTTCATGTCCATATGTGAGCATAGGTTTAATGATAGACAGATATAATCTATTTTTGATGAATTGAGGAATAGAGGAGCGGAGATAATATTTTAGCAAACCCAAAGTTTTAAGTGCGATTTTTCTTCTTTCTAAAATGTGCCTTTTGAAGGAGAAACGTTGATCGAAAGTGACTCCCAAATATTTAGCGTCTTTTTGCGGTTTTATTTTTGAATTTTTAATATATATGAATTTTTCTTTGTCCACCTTGGTACCCCTTCCGGAAAAGTAAAATATGACGAATTGTGTTTTATTCTGATTCAGTAGCAGTCTCCATGTTTCACACCATTTGACAAATTTTTTTGTTATTTTTTGTAAATTGTTTATTGCTGCTGATGTTGATTTTGCGCACGTCCAATAGGCCGTGTCGTCGGCAAAAAGGCCTAACTTGGTATGAGGGTGACTTGGAACAGGAGTGTCATTCACGTATACAGTGTATAAAAGAGGACTCAAGGCCGCCCCTTGAGGGACACCTCTTTTAATTAATATATTTTCAGAAAGGATGTCACCGGATTTAATTTGTGTAGTTCTGTTGTTAAGGAAATTGGTAATCCAGCGAATAATGGTGGATGGTAGTTGTAATGCGTAAAGCTTATAGATCAGACCATCGTGCCACACAGTATCAAAGGCCGCTGTGAGGTCCATGAATACTGCCGCCGCTCTTTTGCCTGAGTTCAGTGCTATTTGGATGTCCGTTGTAACTCGAATTAACTGGTCTATGGTTGAAATTTGAGATCTGAATCCTGCCTGATTGTTACTAATAAGTTGAGAATTTTCCAAGAATGAGCTTAATCTTTTGGCCAAAACTGTTTCTCCTATTTTTGCTATGGTGTTTGTGAGTGTGATCGGTCTATAATTGTCGGATATTAGTTTACTTTTGTTATGCTTGGGAATGAAAATAGTGTAGGCCTGTTTCCATGACGACGGTATAAACCCCAATTTGATGGATGCGTTGTATATGGCTGTGAGTATATTGTGTAGAACAATGGGAGCATTTTTCAAGGCTATATAGGGAATGCCATCCGGACCGGGTGCAGTATTTTTCTTTTTATTAATAATGGTTTTGATTTCTTCAACACTAATTTCTTTTAACAGTTCCTCAGTGAATTCATTGGGATTATCCTGTTTGTCAAGATGAATGATATCTTGGTGGTGGTTAATAATTTGGCGAATGGATTTAGCTGTATTTAAAACTTCAGTCTGAATTTTTTCAGGCTTACTCGGGATATCCTCTTTGGCTTTTTCTGAGAATTTTTTATGAAACACTGTAACAAATTCTTTGTGATTATTAATAATTGAATCGTCTAATTTATTTGGTAACGTATTGCCTGAGTTTTTCTTTCTTTTATATGAAATTGTCCTCCAAAAAGCCTTGACGTCCTTGTGATAGTTCTCCACCAGTGAAGAAATTTGGTCAATTTTTTTGGTTTCTCTGAATGCTCCTATCTTCATTTTAATTTCTTTATTGATTTTGTTAATTTCAGTTTTTGTAGTTTCTAAAGGTCTTCTGTGCATAGCTCTTGTTAATTGCCTCTTGTATCTAATCAGTTGGACTATTTCTGCGGGGAGTCTTTCAGCAGAGAGAATTATTGTCTCTTTCTTAACTGTATCCTTCAGAGCTTTTTGTATGGAATTTATAATTTTTGAGTTTATTGAGTCGATATCTGCAGTGGAAGTGATGGGGAGGGTAATCTCAGAAAGTTCCTCATTAATTATTCTTCTGTATTTATCCCAATCAGTCTTTTTGTAATTAATTCGTTCAATTTTGTTATTATTTCTATCAATTTCGAAGTTAAAATGAAGATAAATCTCTCCATGGTCAGAGAGAAGGCTTCTTTGGACTGATTTGAACACTAGTTTATTATTCAAGGAAGGTGAAATTAAAAACAAATATTTGTACTGAGCTATGTATTAGTTTTCCTGTGAAAGCTACTGTAGGTATTTTAAAGTTTCTGATAAATATTTTTTTGTCACTGAAACATGAAGAGAATTAATAAAATATATTTAAACACACTTAATATGCTTGACATTTTCGTAGAGTTTGTTTAGAAAAAACTGAGTAACTTAATCGTATGATGCTAGAGAAGTGAGATTCTAAACTCAGAGCACTCTTGTGTGAAAATATGGAACTACATTGTAAATATTATTTTATTGCATATCCCAAAACGTTTTCTAGGTCATTTTCCCTGCTTTACTCGCGTAATGAAGATCCTATCATTTTTGCCAGCATAAATGTACCAATTTAAAACAACTTAGAATTTGACCTTGTAATAAGTTGGTGAATTTCCACAATACTTTCGGAATTCAATCTGTGTAAGTGCGATGTCCCATTGCTTCTGTTAGCCATGTTTCCTGTCAATACAATACAAGGACTTGTAGAAATTCGGCTTATATCTGAAGTGACTTCCTAAGTAGAGCAATGAATGGAGAAATAATTTTACCTAATATTCAAAGTGTTCATAAAGAGTTAACACGAAACTGAAAGGCAGCAATTAAATGAATTTTGACAACCATAACTATTGCATTAACTAAGCATGACTCATTGAGAAACTGGCAAGAAAAAAATTAAAATTATTAATTGGCTAACTGAATTAAAGTCCCATGGTATAGGAGATAATGTCGCAGACTTCGGGTCGGAAATAAGTAGTCACGTAGTTTCGAACCCCACGGCCAACTATCTTGACTGTTCTTTTACCAGATTCCTTCTCAGTTTCACGATGCAAACGCGGAATAGTACCTTGACTAAGCCTCTGGCCACTACTTTCACCATTCTTTCCTCGACCCTAACCTGGACTGAGAGAAAGGTGCCTGAAGGTAAAAAATAAACATTAAAACTACTAATTGATTAATAATATAAAAACATATTCAGTCAACTACTAAACTTGAGAGCTCAAATAGGAGAATACTAAATCATTTCTACGATTAATTACTAACATTCGAGTGCTAAAGAGACAGGTCCTTCAAGTTGCAATAAGTTCTCTCCATTCATCCCAACAATGCGATTTCCATTTTGGCTTAGCGTACAATTTGCTTCCTTAATGGTGTCGAGAAGCTGGATGCGTCTTCTTCCTAAACCTCTTTTTCCTTCAACCGTACTTTCAATTGCATCTCTCAGTATACAATCTCTGCGCAGACGATGATCTTTTCTTTCAACGTTTTTAACTTGCGTTAGAGGTATTGGCTGTGTAGTAGGTTCAAAATAAGGGTTTGTAAAGAACGGACACTTTTTCTGAAAGCGAGCGTTTTTTTTTTTTAATAAATGTACGATAACCACTTAGATAATAGGACTTACAGTTATTCTTTTCGTGTGGAGTTATTGCCATTTGGATGTTTAAGTGTCTGAGTAACTTCCTTCATGCATAACTACTAGTTTATTTGACATCGAAGTCTATCTCTTCTTTTTCTCGTGTGGATTTATTGTCACTTATATGTTGTAATGCTTGAGTATCTTTCTGATTTGAAATTGAAATCCATCTTTTTCATTCCTTTTTGTTTGTGACATTTTAGTATAATTTTGACTCGTAGTAATTGTGACGCGTAATCTTTGATTTATTCCCATGATTATTTTGCTTGCATACCCTGTTTGTACTCCTATTGTGTTTAATTTTCAATTTGTTATTTGTGTCCTTCCTTTGAATAACCAAAATTAATCTTTCTTTCAATTTTCAATTTTATTTACAGCCTTTAGGCATCTAAGGCTCATGCCGGGATAGGAGAGGGGAAAGGATTCGCGAAGGTGTCGGCAAGGGCCTATGTTGAAAGTACCATCCCGGCAGTTGTCTGGTATCCTGACTGAGAAAAAGCCCTGATGAAATCTCAGTCAGGATGGTAGGCCGCTGGAACTCACGATCTCCCGAATGATACGCTAACGCTCTACCACTGAATTACGGTTTTATCTCTCTTCGTATAAAATTATACCATATCTGGATTTTTTGCATGTATGATTAGATGATTCTTGAATCGTTTAGTCTCTTAACATTGGTTTTCTGTATTTTTGAAATTATGAACTTTCCTTTTGAAATCCAAAAATTAAGAAACTTAATATCATATTCTCCGTTATTCCAAGAGGGAAAACTGGGGACCCCATGGGGACTCTTTTATCACACTGAAAATCAAAGTACACATAAAGTTCACAATATGTCCCGAAAAAAGTTCACAGTATGTCCCAGTTTTAGCACGTTTTTAGTGCATAATATATTAATTTTTCGTGAAATTAATATGAACTACGCCACATTTTTAGTGCATACCGGTAATATATGCACTTCTGGTGTACTGATACTCAATTTATGCACACAAAATTAACTTAATATTGGCGAATGTACTAAAAGTGAACTCAAAACGAAGTGACGATAATGTGAACTACAGTAAATATTAACTTAAAGTGTACAAAATGTGCACCGTGGGCCAGAAGCCAACAAAAGTACACATTGAGCATACTAAAAGTTCACATTTGTTTCGGTAGGTTCACATAAAGGTCACATGCGTTCACAAAAAGTTCATTTTTGGTGAAGTTTTGGAGTACTTTTTGTTCCAGGAGATTTTCAGTGCAAGACATTTATCTTTTCGCTCACTCGATGTAACGTATACATGAGAATGGTTATTCAGATTGCGGAGTGCCATGCTTGTGAGCCATTACTGTCTAGCACACAAGTAAGAGCACTAAGACAGGATAGCTATTACGTCAGCGACCACCCCCGATGTATTCCATTGATTAATCTTAACAAGCAGTTATCGGTGACCGGCAGGGACCCTTTGGCCCGTGGGGTCCGGGCGCAATGGGACCACAAACCCAACCTTACGCTGCCACTACACAAACATACCTTTTTTCACAATTTTTGCACCAGTGATGAGACATGGTCATACGTGTACGACCCAGACAGCAATAATAAGTCTATGGAGAAGCGCCATGCCAGTTATCTTTGGTCCTAAAAATTAAAAACTCTGTTCACAAAGTGTTGGTAATTGTGGGTTGATTGGTGGCAAAAGTGCATAGCCACTTAGGGAGGCTTAACCGAGTAGCACAAGCTTGTAGCTTAAAAGTTGTTCTACAAATGTGTGTAATTTCATTTCTCGTTTATTATTATTACAGAAGTTATAGCCTAATAAGCCAGTGACGGATCTAGGGGGGCAAAAGGGGCAAGCACCCCGGGCGGAGCGTTTAGAGGGCGGCAAACAGCTAAAAATAAAAAAAATAGGAAGTAATATCGCCTATAGTTTTACTCCTAGGAAGTAAAAACGCATATTAAATTGAAATAGACCTAAAAGTGTTCAAAATTTCAATACTGGTGCGCTAAGACATTCTATATGTTATTCCATACAACCTACCTTCATTTCTAAAATTCAAAACCGCTAGTCCAGTCAGATAGGCAGGTCTACTGCCTTGCTGGAGTTAGTAATAGCACACGCCGATCATAATAGTAGAGACGGTTGTAACACAACGTTTAAAATGGTGGTGTCCTATCGGGGATAATGAAAAGAAATGAACCGAACCTGTCCTTCCTAACCTCCACTAATCGTTCCTAACACACTTATTATAATAGATATGATAATAAATTAATAATGGTTTTGACAGGAAAAGTGAAGAAAAACTAGGATTTGGCATATTACAAAAATTACTGAGTTGCTACGCGCACATCGGACGTACACCATTGACTGTGCTTACGTGCACGTCAACAATGTATTTTACGCTTAGGCAAGGGATAACAGGAAGTGACGTCACAGGTGCGACACGTTTGCTACGAGAGATGATACAGTGACAAAACTTTCAGTCGTGACAGTGACAGACTTGCGCCGATGTTCTGCATGTTCTGTTTGATTTGGCGGGCTTCCCAGCAGTGAACAGTCAACTCGAGTGAACTGATCAACATAGACAATGTAAAAAACGCATGATGGCTTGAAGTTTAATTTATTTCTTGCACTGCAAGATCACGTAAAAAAGAAGCAAGAGTCTGACTTTATCCAACTCTGGATTCAAATATCGAAAACAATAAACGACATGCAAAATAAATAAATGTGGTTTGCTACGTCCTGCGCTGTTCTAGAACACTTACCCACCTTGGTGAGCTCAAAACACTATCGTTAGGAAAATGACATTTCTATTTCATTCATCACATGCTAACATGAAATAGCCTAACCTTTAATCAGAATTTAAGGGTTAAGTTCGGTAATGGGCATCCACAATTAGTAAAAAAAAAGGTAAAATTACAGGAGAAACAGGTATTGTATAATGGGTTTTGATGTTTTTGTGCACGGAGAACGAAGTTTTATCAGTGTGAAGTGCCTTAAATTAGTGTGAGAGGGAGTGAAATGCGGGACTATATGTCTGAGATCGCACATATGGCGCTAGGGGTTGGGAGTGTTAAGAGTGATGGGAATCACGTGTGAAAAAAATGCCTAACTAACCGCTCTTCGCTCACTCGAGATACTATCCGTGTTTTTTGTCACAAATTACGTGTCATTCATAACACGAAGTGTCGCAATTAGTATTTTTCTGCATGGCGCCATATTCCTGTCTCTTGCTCAACTCGATGGATCTTTGCAACCTTTTTAGATTGCTTCGTCTTTGCTATGTGTTTATAAAAGTGCCTGCGTGAATTATTTGCAACTGAAAGAATGTTATACAGCGCACATACGACAAAATACAACACAATTGCTGGATTCCATATAACGAATAAATGTCGCATTTAAACGTAAATACGAATAATTTATTACTTTCTGTGTATAAGGGTTTGCGTGCCAGCTATCTGGAATCATCTGAGTTCCTATCGTATAGTATGCCCTTTGTGAAACCAATAATGCATTTCAATAACAATTGTCTTGCGCAAAGCACCGTTATACATTATGTGTGTATTTTGGGGTTTTGACAGAGTTTTCGTAAGCACAACGCAGTAAATCAATCCAATTTTATCTAACCGTAACGCAAGTTACGTTACTAAACATCGTACTAAATATGCACACATAAGAGACAGGGTTCACTCACACTTTTCTTACGTTAATTCTGTGGATGTTACTCTCCCGAGACACACGTCAACTTCGAAGTTGTGACAGCGACGGCAATGTCACTGTTTCGATCAAATTGTGACGTCATTTTCAATTGACGTGTACATACGCGCTATATACGGTGAACGTCGGACGTGCACGTAGCCACGGCCTTACAATTACGACCGTATTTACTATTATGATCCGACGCTAGTAATAGCGATGCCGTGACAGGCTCAGAGAAGATAACAAAAGTACACTACGTGATGCGAGACACTGTTGGTGTCATTTCGTCAGCCGATCGTGTTGTTTGGCTAAAAAAAAAGATGGAAAAGGCGGCAAAAGGGCGGTGGAAAGGCCGGCAATATTTAACTTTGCTCCCATAGGAACATTTCTAGATCCGGCACTGTAACAGGCATTAGTTTTAGTATGCTCCTCGTTTTTGAAGCCTAGATATTTTCTCCGAGCTCCCGCTATGAGCAATTTTCTGAGTAGTCGTCTTATTCTATCTGGACTACCTTACCTAACTTTCTTATTAATCTATTTAAATAAGTAGGATTTTCCCCTCTCATTACTATATTTTTCATTAGGGAAGCAATCATATTCAGTTTAGATTTATGGGCTACTCAAACAAAACTTCATATAACTATTATTGTGCATTAACTAAAAGTTAGATTTGGTGCCCGGTAGATGGCAGTGAAAACCGTTTCACTTTTCGAGGTGAAACTTGTTTGAAAATTATGTTTAATTTTGAAGTATTTTACATTGTATTCATATAGATTTATTATTTACAGCTAACTTCCTGCTTGTAAATTATTTGAGAATCATATTACACGTTCAAGATATAGTAAAATTAACTATTCCATATATGAACGTTAGAAGTTTGACCAACCGGAAATGACGTTACATAACGGCTGCGGAAGAGAGCGAATGATTGGTTCTTTAGCGTATAAGGTATTTTTAAGAAAATTTTGCGCGATTCAATAGTTTGTCTTTTTTAAAAGCTAAATTAGGCAGGGAACTTTGGTATCCTTTTTATATACATTTCAAACCTTAATTTCACTCTTTCCCTGACGTTATACAACGATGAAATTTTGCACAGCGATGTAAGTCGGGTGGCAATACAATATTCCATTGTTACTTTAATATATATTTCTCGTATTTATATATGTGAAAAGCATATTTTATTTTTTAATGTTGTCGTAAAATATATACTAGCCCGCAATGATGTTACGTTTGACTGGTTGCAGAACACTTCATGATTTGGGTGACAAATATTAACTTAGAATATACAGGGCACCATAGGTCAATTTCGTTATGAAACTGTATAGAGCAGTGAAACGAAAAAAACATGTGATAAAAAATACATAGAAAAGTTAACTACCATAATTTGGGAATCAGTGGCGTACCGCAAATACTTGTGAGGATGGTCAGCTTGAAAATTTCAAATGAAAACTGGGGTAACGTTTTACATTTTTGGAATGAGCATTGAAAACAAATCAACTTTTAGAGGAAACATTTTTCGATATTTTGTACAGCCTGGGAGCTACAATAGCTCAGGAACAGTATTACGTCACCAACGTTGTCCATTGGCAACAACTAAAAAACCACAAGGCATAGAAAACGGACAAAATTTTAATGATAAAAGTTAACATGAAGAATTCAACTATCATATTTAGGGAGTAAGTGGCGTATCGGAAATACGTGTGAGGGGGTCAACTCAAACTTTAAGAGAAAGTGTGGTTGAAATTTTTATTAGCATCCTAAACGAGCTGGCAAGTTTCTAGGAGGGACCTTTTTTTTTGTAAAAAAAAGGGTTTCTACTTCAGTCTCACACAAACGTGTTTTGAGCGTTGATGGTTTTTCTTTTCTTTTATTCACCGTTATCAGTTGAAAAAAGTTCGTTAACTTTTAAACCACATTTCAACAAAGACTTGATATTGTTGATAAGATGTTAGTTCAACATGGATTCAAGTGTTCATTTCAACTATGTTATAGATTTCGTTTCATGGGATTCTTTTTAATTTAATGGAATAAAATTTTTAATTAGAAGCCAATTGAATGCCATTAAACATTATTTAGTGTCCTATATTGCATGTTGAAAATACGTTGAATTTTAAACTATATTTCAACGAACATTTAATTTCGTTAAAAGGGCGTTAATGTAACGTGTTTTAACTATTATATTGAACTCTTTCCTAGATTATCTTTCCAAGTTAATTACATAAATATTGTGCTTAAAAGCGAATAGAATAAAATTAACTACTTTTCTCATGTTCTCATTTGTATGTTGAAAACAAATTGAATTTTAATCTATATTTCAACGAACATTTAATTTCGTTGATAGGGCGTTAAAGTGGCGTGTTTTCAACTTTTCTTTTCAACTATGACATAGATTTCGCTTTATATGCGTTTTTCTAAGGCAACGTATTACACTTACTGACAAATAAGAATTTACTAGCATAGTCATTTTGAAACGTACGAAAAAAATTTCACCGTCTTTAGAATGAAATTTCATCGCTGAGTACATGGTTGTTGAGATGGACACAATTTTAGAAATGTTTATTTTAATGGTACTTGCGTTGACATTTTCAACTATATTTTACCCTTAATTAAACGGCTTATTAACGTTTCGACAGTACTTTTTTTTTCAGCGTCCACTTTTGACTTTGAATTCAACGTTTATTCTCAATGTTCATTTGAATCTCTTTTCAACTATTACTAAACATAGGATAACCCGTTGAATAGGTGGACATATACTCGTACAACTTTAAAAAATATGTTTGGAAAACACGTGTTTTCATCGTCCACTTATTGACAATGAAGATTACGTTTATTCTTACTCTTACCGTATGAGCACAATGCTTTCACATGCTGCTGAACCGACCCGTCTGGTTTTGTGGTGACTGCCTTCAACAAATACGAATTCATTTAATTTAGTTACAGTCTTAGTATCATAAAAGAAATAGTAAAAGAGGAGTTACTAGCTAGATGGCTTCGTGGGTGAGTGGTTAGTGTGACGAATGCGGCAAGTTCCAGCAGACGGTTGAAAAATTTACTAATAAATTAATATATCTTCATAAAAACAACGGACAAATCCCAACTAAATATGTATTCCAATAGACAGCGCCCAGCAACTGTTTTGGCTAACTGAAAAATGTTGAACAGGTGAGCATAAACCTCCGCTTCTTGACGATGAATACTGCGTTTATTCTAAACGTTGATTTCAACCTGTTTCTCAACCATTATTCAACGTCCAATAAAGCGCTGAGCCGAGCGATCTGCTGCGGTAGGCCATCGGCTCGAAGGTCCCGGCAGGGACATGGATGTGTGTTTTCGCAACTAAAGGCGAATCGTAACGGGCCGAAGTCCAAAGTTACTAGACTGGTACCAACTATAATTCCGCGCTCAAACGCCTATCATTCCCGTCGAGTTGTCATCACCACGGTATACGACGTTTCACTGAACTCACAGATGTCCAACTGACCGCATTGCAACTGCTTCGCACCGTTGGACCGTTTTGCCACGATGTTACGAAGCCATCAACTAGTTCCCTCCCGTTATCCCATGAGTTTTGCTACTTCAGTGTATATCTGGAAGTTGAAATAATTTAAATTTGACACTTGCCAGCCATTGCACACACTCTCTCAATATGAACCCCTTCCTAGAAATTCAAATCTGAAATTACTTTTCAGTTACGTTTATTTATTTAGGAGACAAGGAACCTGAAAGTTGGGATTTTGTATCGTACAACATGTACTCAATGTCGTGGCCATTTTGGCGGACATACAAACTAGCCGCTTTATCAATCATCATGGACCCTGCGTAACACATCGGGATTAACGCGGCCCAGGCCCAGGATGTCCAGGTATCGTTTACTACTCAAGTTGCCGTGGCTGAGCACAGGTATAGATCCCGTCTCCTCAAGTTTCTTCAATATCTTGAACATGGTTGCGATGTAACATGATTGCGATGACGCACGTTGAACTCAGCTGAAATCTTCTTGGTATTGGAACCAACTAGTCATTAGCACAATCTCGATCAGTTCTTGGCGGGTTAGCGCCATGGTGATTGATCTAGAACGACCGAATGACAAACCATTCGCCAGATTCCAACTTTAAGGGTTTCTATCTCCAAAATAAATAAACGTAGGTAAAATATGACTTCACATTTGCATTTCTGGAAATGATCTACACTAAAACGGTGTCGCATGAGAATCTTTGTATTTAAGATTCTTGATCTAAATCCAAGATGGCGGCTTTCAAGATAGTCGACATGTTGTCCATCTCCCCATCAGATAGAATTCCACTCACATTGCCGATATCCAAAATTTGGTCTCACTCTCTCCACCTGTTTTTTTTACTTACCAGTATGTTTTCAGACTCACCTGGTTTATCGTCACATTGGAACCAGAAGGTACTACGCCCACTTTAGCTACTTTTGAGAAAAAACAGTTCTAAAGTTAGAAGTTCCATTTAAAGTTTCAGTACAAGGTCTTCAGTACAAGGTCTTTGACTGCAGTGTTAACTCCATTTTGCAACAAAAAAAAAAAAAAAAAATGACATAGTACCTTCTGCTTCCAAGGTGACGATATATTCTAGAAAAATAGAGTTCACAGTCAGCTTACCAATATGTTATGCATTTCTTCAATACCAATTTCGTCAGTCATAACTTGTTTCCATTCCGTTTCATAAGACAAATATGTACAACTGACGCCCATTTCCTGTGGAACGTCAAACGAGAAAGTATAGAAAGTTCAACTTCATAGCCACATCAAACTAGAGATTAACCCGTCACCGGGAAAAAGGCGTTCTTTTCGATTGAAAGTGAATGGGCTATCTCGTAGTAGACTGAAACTACGTACTCAAAGTTAAGAACCCCCGCCTTAAGTCTGAATCTTATCTCAGCCATGATTTTGTGCTATAGCACATCCCCCCCTCTTGAATTAAAAAAAAATGCTCTGGGAACTAAGCAACACATCGGAAGAAAGAATGAATGTGATTTTCGGACTTCTCGTTGTTTGTTTAATAAAATTAATGGGTTACCCCAAGCTTCTGTTTTTCAGGCACAACAGACTAGTTCTTGCAGATTATTTTTTTTCAATCTCAAGAACGAAAAAAAATCGACTTTTTAAACAATATGTTCATGATACAAATATATTGTTCGTGCAGCTGATATAACCAAAACACAAATGTCATATTCCTGACACCAAAAGTTTATATAAACAAGAGTCAAATGCCGCTTCGTTTTCGAGATACAGGTTTTTTTTTATCTTGTAATCCCAAAATGACTGTCAATAAAATGAACATTTCGCGATAAGTACAAAATGATGCATTACAGTAACATTTCATTTCTAAAGAATTGATTTGTATATTACGAACTAACGTGTGATGTTGTTGGGTTGTCAGTTGGGTTGCTAACCTGGTCCCAAGCAGAACACGAACGTGAAAATGACGAGATTTTTATGTCGAAAATTGATATGTGAAAGACGTCGAAATGACGGGCAAATGTCACAAAGCAAAACGACGTACGTAACATTCCTCCAGTGGCAGTTTCAAATAACATATAAATGAACCAGTCTGACCCAAAAGAATCGCTTGATCCCGTTGCTTTTGCATTTTAACCGCATTTTAGAAAGTAGCAGCACACACAAAACAATTGAATCCGACATGTTCACTGTTTTACTCCAACTACATTCACTAGGATCACGCAGTATGTCATGACTATATGACGCAGTATATAATCATAGTATGTCGTCAAAAACTAGAGGATGAGACATGACAGAATTACGTCAGTTTTTAAAAGACCAAAATATCAGGTAATAACGACGTAGATTTCATTACAAAGACGTGATTTTTATTTTTTCGACCAAAATATCATTTTTACGTGAGTGTGCTGCTTATGGTACAACGTTTGATTGTTTCAAATAGTGCTACGTCGGTTTTTTATACATTTGGTATCTCCTACTGATGATAAACATCTTATGTAAAGCACAGAACACGGTATTGCAATCTGCGAACATTATACAAGGTTAAGCACGGAAAATGTCTATATGTATGTATAATTGTATATACATTTCTCTGCAATTGTACAGTGTGTCCGAAAATCCTGTCCCGTCAACTTTGAACTGTGATTTGTGGGGAATGAAACGTGGAAGGTGAATGTAAGTTGCAGAGAAATGAAGTTTCATCCTTGGAGATATTTTTCCGGGGATTTCCAATATGTCACATATCTAATGTCGCAAGTCAGAAAGGTAAGAATCGCGAAAGGTGGACATAAGGAATGAAGAAAAACCCTAATTGAAGACCTGAATTACAAAACATCCCAAGTCCACTTTTTTCGTATTTGCATTTTTTCTCTTGTTCCAAGGGCTATCCACTTGCATAATATTACATCCTAACTCCAACTTAAAAATCTTTTTTAATACAAAATAATGGCATCCCAAGTCCTTGAACTGTTTCCCTCCTGAAAAAAGTACTCCGGTGAACTTGGTATGTTTTTCAATTCAGGTCTTCAATTTTGCCTCAAAATCCTATGATTTTAGTTATTTTATTTTATTTTTAAGTTCAACGTATGTTAAACTATCGAACTAGGCAGATGTTTAGTGTTTGCAATGGGTTGACAGTAAATTAATTTTTTATTATACTTAAGCGCAAAATCGTAATTTTTGCACAATTTCTTAGCAGATGGCAACAGTGTCAGCACCAAAGAGTTCCAAGTGATGTACGATGGATGTCTGCAGAACATATCAATAAAAATAATGAAGTCAGTGAGAATGTAAATGTTAACACAGATAACACAGTAATCAGCTTTTTGTTGATTAGCAACACTGAATCTATGTGCTAGAGACAGAAAACTGTGAAAGTTCATGTCCATGTTGGAGATGGATGGACTAGGAAAATATCTTCAGTTTTGTAACTTGGTGGAAGTGAGGAAATTTTACCTTAACACTGACATTCCAATGGATCTAAATCTAATTCTAATAAATTGAGGAGCTCATTTTCAAAAAGGTACATGTCCAGTTAGAGAAATTTTTCAGTAGACGTAAAATAATGCATTTCTCTAGGAATTTGAATGTTTGAATTTCATTTCTAAGGCATTTAGACAACTTTGGCACAGGCTGGATGGATGATGATGGGATAAGCTAGTGGAATGAAGAAAGTGGGAGGAAAAGGGTGTTTGGCTATGACTAAACCCACATAACATGAGCTGGGATTGAACCGCCAGAGGAGAGCGCTCTACCACCGAGCCACCGCGGTCCACATTTCTCTAGGAGTGTAAGCACTATAATTGCGTGAATAATCTAGTATTGTAACTAGACAGTGCCTCTAGATATAATATTAGACAATTCGCACAATTATAATACTCTCTCTCCCAAAGAAGTACATTTCTTTACGCCTACTGGAAAATTTGCCTGATTGGATATGTGCCCTTTTGAAAATAAGTTCCTTAACTGTATCAGACGAAAGACAACAAACGGATCTCATATTGTTTTTTTGTAATGAAAGCCTAACACAATTAATTACAAGTAGAAAATGTTGTTCAGTGCAATTATGTGTCGCTAATGTTTATGAATATAATTAATTAAGTAGTAATTCCCATGCGCTCAACTTCTCAACTTCATAGCCTAATTGCTTGTGAAGCGAAAGCTCTCTATCCCCCTCTCTGTGTGTGAGTGTCTGCGTGGGTGGATGAGAGAGAGAGAAAGAGGGAGGGAAACAAAGATCATGAGATAAAATTTACTGACAAGGCATCTTTTTGTAAGAAACAATTTGGAGAATGCTGGACTCAGACAGATGAAAAACAATTGCCGGCAAGAAAGGAGAGGATAATAGAAAAAAATCTAAATGTTTACACTTTCCTGTCACTCTTTCCCCCTAACTAAAGTGCTTGTCGGATTGTCGGATCTCTGCGGGAGGTAGTACAGCCGTTTGCTGATTGTATCTCGTTATTTCCATCTCTGGAGAAAATGCAACACCTAAATGTGAGAAAGTTGCTCTGTGATGTGCGAAATGCAACACAAAGTACTTCAGTGGAGATTCTTTCCCCTCTTACCTAAAGGTCAGTTCAGTGGCCCATTGAGTATGTTCAAACTGCCTCCAGTTCTACCTAACTATGAACGGGGGAAAAGAGAAATACAGACCTATGAATATTGTAAAACGCGGAAGAGCTTTTCCTCGAACAAGATGTTTCCGAGCTCATACCAGGGATTCCGCCAGGATTTTCAGTTTGAAGGAGTGTAAAGTCAAAACTGGGAGTGTGTTAGAGAAGTGTTGCATGTTTCTATCGCTTTTGAACGTAAATATTTTTAAGCTGGTGGGTGCTATCCAGAATTTGGGGGTGACACCCGCCAGAGGGGGGAGGGTCTGGCGGAATCATTGGTTCGTATCATAAAACGGCGGAAAACTTTACCTCTGAAATATGAGCTAAATACAGTAAAACTTAAGAGGCTTCAGTACCTACACTGTGTGTGTGTGTGTGTGAGAGAGAGAGAGATTCATATTTTAAAAATACTGTACAAATGACAAGTAATAATAAAATTTGGAATGCAGCCCCAATAATACTTCTGAATGTGTATCAAAGGAACTCCCTGACATTTTGACGTTGTTTATTTTAGCTGAGAAATTAGTAATTGATGATCATACGTCTACACCATTACGGGTATACTAATTTCTCAGCTAAAATAAATAATGTCAAAATGTCAGGGAGTTCATTTGACAAACATTCACAAGTATTTTTGGGACCGCTTTCCAAAATTTCATGTCCTTAGAAATAGTGGGCAAATGACAAATTACACACAATTGACACGGTTGTATGAAAACTCACACATTCACACGCAGTGTAGATACTGAGGGCTCTTAAAAGTGAAATCCGGAAAGCAAATCACTTTATTCAAAATGTCTATAAGATTATTGTTTAAAAAATTCAAGATTAAGTAGATAGATAGATTGATTAAATTGTTATCAACGTCGTAAACGAGCTGGTGAGCATCTAAGGACAGGACATACAGTTTTTGTTAAAGTGGACTCCGAAACACTTCGTCAAATAGACCCCGGTGGGAAGTCAACTCGTCACCACGCACACAGAAAGCGAGCGCGCTAACCTCTCGTCCACCTGAAACTCAGATAAATAGATCTTGTAGATAGATAAACTAGCTCTTCGGTTGGTCGTACGGGTAGCACGTTCTCTTCTGACACTTCCGATTCCTAGTTTCAAATGGTTGAGGCTCATTAAACGGAGTGGTTTGGAGCCCACTTTAATAAAAAGTAGGTTTCGTCTACTGAAGTCAGAGTTCATTAAGGACGGTAATGAAAATTCACACTTCAACTTCGTCCATTACTCATGAATTCGATATTGAATTGAATTTTTATTTAGGGCCTTTAGGCATCTAAGGCTCAGGTCAAATAAATTCGATATGTATGCTACTTAAGGAAAAGCACGTTTTCGGGTTTATAAAATCCAATTCTGGCTTCTTTCTTATTTCCAAATCCAGTTTTTCATTTCTCAAACACCACACTCTTTAGCTTTATTGTGTCCAACGACATTCTTGTTTTGTTGCAACCCTCGTTTTTTCTATTTTTCAAACTTAGTTCTTGTTTATAGAATGATTTTAATTTTTTAAATCAAATCCCATTTTCTTTTTCGGTATCAAACACCATTCATCGTTTAAAACGCATTTTTTGTTAACTATCATCAAACGATTTTGTTAAAATTCCAATTTTTGGTATTCAATCACATTCCAGTTCTATTTCCCTTTAACATTTTACAAGGGAAATCTTGCTTGAATACATTTCCATGGAAATTTATTGCTTGTCTCACATATTAGTACTATAAAACGACAAGTGAAATCATTTTGTTTTTTTTTTAATCAACATCATAATTTCCTTTGAATATTAAATTAGCTTCATTTCTGAAAATATTGTCCTTATATTTAAGATATTTAAGTAATTTCTTTTGCACTTTTTCTATTTTATAATTTAAAGTTTTGCAGTTAGAAGAAGACCATACAATATTTGCATACTAGACTTCGGGGCGTACAAGAGTATTATATGTATAGTTTAGTGATTGTTTCAATTTTCCTGAAATTTATTGACATTATTTTTATAAGCCCTAACATTCTGAATGTTTCATTAACTTTCTGATTAATATCAAAGTCAAATTTGAGTTTTTCATCAAACCACACCCCTAAATATTTGACATATTTCTTTTTCTCTAAAACCGTATTTCTCAATGTAATCCAACCGTTTATTGGATTGTTGTGCTAAGCAGAGAGTATGTCATTAAACTGCATTTATTTACATGGACTTGTATTTTCTTTTCTTTACACCAGTCTAACAATGAATAAAGGTCCTTCGGCAAGTTAATGTAATCCTCTACTTTTACTTTACTTTTAAATTACTTTTAAAACTATGCCTCGCGTATTATTTCCCTAATGGTTTATTTTTATTTTTATGGCAACGCTAACATACCATCTACCGTGCCCTTTAATATTTTACGAAACGTGTTTAAAAGTTAGACATAGTTAGGAGGTTCTCTAAAATTAGCAAGTTCTTAGTAGTAAAAACAGCAAAATTCAAATCTTAAAAGCAAAACCAGCTATCTTAAAACAAAAACACCCTGTATTTATTTAAAAATTGAAGGTTAGGTCCTAATTCTTTGTGTATCTACTAGTTTTATGCCTTGGAACCACTGGACAAAAACACTCATATACTATGATATTTACCACCTTAAATTTTCATTTGGCTCTCCTGTCAAATTTGCTGGAGTGCAGATTGTAGCTTTTGCTTTTAAGCCCCATATATGCTCCGAAGTATTTTAATTTGTTTATTTTCTCTAAGTTCTCATTCTTAATTATTATGTATCTATTTCCGTTATTCTCTATGTTTCCGCTTCTTATCATATATTTTGTTTTCTCTATGTTTATCTGTAGCCGTATCTCATCGCATTATTTTACTAAGACCTCGGTGTTACTTTGTAGGGAATCTATATCGTCCCCGATTAAATCTATATCATCCACGCAAACGAACAGTTGATTTAAGCCATTCAATATTAGTCCCTTTTTGTCCTCTTTTACTTTCTGAATTGCATAGACCCCTATTCTCGCGCAAAGTTAAACAGTATTGGTGACAAGGCATCACCTTGTTTCAATCCGTTGCGAATCTCGAAACTACCTGACATATTATTACCTATCCGTACTCTGCTTATCCACTGAGACACATCCTCACTAGTTGAACCATTTTTTTTCCTAATTCCAAATTGTACCAGGATATTGTATAGCTTTTGATAGAATCATATGCTTTCTTAAAGTCAATGAATAACTGGTGAACAGTCCCCCTATATTCCCATTTTTTTCTCTAAGATTTGTCTCAAGGCGAAAATCTGGTCCAACATGGATCTATTTCTTCTAAATCCACATTGGTGATCTCC
>JAGDQP010037585.1:0-11401 GCA_022664845.1 Lepisma saccharinum | reverse complement strand
AACAAGTGGTATAATACAAAATCTGTTTGTTGTCATTGAAACAAAAAATCCTTATCTAAACAAGCGGTATAAACAGATACGTGGCACCACAGTTATTTTTTTTCCTAGTAAAAATATAAAGCCAATATAATTTTGTGAACTACTAAGTCTTCGTAATTTTTTTCAGTGCATCGTAGTCCGTAAAGCTCGTCGTAAACCATTCAATAAAGATTGAACAACTTGTTAAAAAAAAGAAAATTGATCAAAATGACGTCACGAATCATGGATTCCACACAAGAAATCTCTTGAACTCAAGTCTTCTCATCCAATAAATCCTATTTAGAACTTGTCCTATTTTTCTTGAATTCAATGAAGTAATTCACCAATGACTCGAAAGTTTGAAGGAAGTTGACCAAGTCTTTGATAGATGTAGAATCCCTGGAGGTATAGAGCAAGGTCTTGGTATAGAGAGACATTAATAGATGAGGACTCTGATGTAATCTGGTGTCAATTCAGGCGAACATCGAATGAAATAAAGCTAGTATCAATGATTAGTTGTGTATTCGATTTAAAAATCGCCAAAAGGACGGGTTATCAACGAAATATCTGATACTGCATGAGCCCGCAAGATATTATAAATGATTTACTAGGATTTCATAATATTACAGTCTCTTAAAAGAATCTTGTTGAGAGGATATCGTAAACCAGATTTTCTTAAAATTTGAAATTGTAGTGCACCATAAATTAAAAAAAGAAACTAAATATTATTGATGGAAAGAGCAAGAAAATATACATTGTATAGTTGATTTCGTGATTAACACCATCCTGAAAGAAAGGTATTATTCAACGTTTAATTTAAAAAAAAAAGAGGAAAGCTTTTCCTATCAGCGGAAAATTTTTCCGTTTCATATAACCAAGAACAATGCATGTTTATGAAACAAATTCTATCAAATCAAACATTTATGAGTTATGTGAAAACTAAATTTAAAGATCTCACTTCTGTGCGACAGAAGACAGGTTAAACAAACCCATGCAAATCAATCGCCTTACTAAATTTGGCAAAAATGATTAACATAACTACATTCTTACATAAATTCTATATTCCTGTATGAAATTCTATTATATTCTGAGAAAATTAGTAACCTTAAAACTTATATCTAACGAGTAGTATCCATCTTTTTTTTTCACTTTTGTTTTCTTTCTGCAACCATACCTTGAATTGTTTCATTGAATGTAAATTTCCGGGTAAGCAATGTCCCAGTCGTCAGTTTCTTCTTCTAGTAATCGCATGTTTTTTCTCTTCTAGCACTATTCATCTGACTTTTTCGCATTCTCTCTCATGTAAAAGCTTACAATCTAATTTCTTCATTATTCCGAAAAGATAAACACTTTCTTTAATTGCATATAACGCAATATTTCAAACACGACGTGTGTGATGCATTGGTCCACATAAAAGAATTATCTTCTTTTACAATTACTACTCTCGCCTTTATTTATTTTACACATTTCATATCATCCAATATAATACTACAGAGAATTAACCTGCATTTTCAAATGTGTACTTGCAACTTCCACGAACTTTCTTACCTCATCGGTAGAGGTCTCTGGAGGTCAAAAACTTATTATCTTAAAGATTCTGGCAAACAGAAGTTCTGTGATTGATTCAGCATTTCGAACCAATCAGAAGCTTTATCAGCATGTTTAACAAATTAAGCTATTGAGATGAGAGACATCTAATGGTAAGAAAAGAAACTCCTTCGAAGCCAGAAAGAAATGTGTACATATTTTTGAATGTATATTAATTCTCTATGATAATACTTTCCAGATACTTTTCTACTTTGTCTACTCCAATCATAATGTTTGTTATTCGTTAATATGTTGTTTATTGGCGGTTGTATCAGAACTCGCTTCAACTCGTTGACACTTTCTAAAAATGCATTAATTAATTAAAATAAAAACATTGTATTTTTTTTCACTTGAAAATAGTCGAAATAAACACATTTAAATTTTTGATGTTATAAATTGCATAATCAACAAGCGGTCTGGGTAAATAAAACGGGATTTTAACGTCAAATAATAAAAAAAAATGTGGACAAAATATCTAGTGAATAGAATTCTACGGTTCAAAATGTGTGTTGAATCCTCAATGTTAAAAGAAACAAAGTCAAAACGCTTTTAATTTTATGTTTTTCTATAAAACATATACAAGCTGATTGAAACTATTTATTGATACTAAGATTGTCGGCCGCAGAAATCATATTATTTGACTAAGTCAGTGATCGAACGCTCTAACGCGCGTACGTTTTGTTTCCTTTTGGACTTGCTTCCTTTTAACAATGGAGGATTCATTCAGTTCTATTTATTACATTTGAAGCGTTAATTATGTAAAATATGTCATTTTTTCGAGTTCTAAATTCAATCTACTATTTTTCCTATATTGTTATAAATTATGCTGTTAGTGTGATAGCCATAACATACTGTACATGAAAATACTCCATGAGGAAAACTCGGCGGGCCGCCGGTGGCCCACCGGAGATCCGCCGAATTTTTCTTATAGGGTACTGACATGTTAAACAGAATTTTCTCTTCCTTCACCTTACGTACAATTAAAATGGAAACTTCAAATTTTCTAAATTCTAACCTTGGAGGTCAATTTAGTTGAAAATGATTCGTTTTATATTAATTATGTTTAACAATATTTTTCTTTGTAGGATTTAAAAGTTGACCCTCGCATAATTTTTCCTAGTGTAACGCACAGAAGCGTATCAATCGAAGAAGAGAGACAGAAACTGATTTTAGAAAATAGTTAATCTCGATCATCTGTGTACAATCTAAACCAATGTAGACCAAATTATCAGTTCTAGCTCCATTTTAATACTTGCTATTGCTGTGCGGCCCGTTCTTTCATTGATTTATTTCATTCATTCACTTCTTGCAAAAAACCATACACATTATTTGCAACATGTATTGTTCTATGCGCAGTCCTGTACATACTTAAACAGTGATTCCGTCAGATCCTCTCTCCCCTGTGGGGGTTGTCAGTGTCACACATAAATTATCGACAATATCCCTCAACTTTATCGTCAAAAATCGATAGCAACCGTGCAAAACTCCACTTACAACCCCAAACTGAAAATCCTGGCGAAATCCGTGCATGTGCGTAGCTCAAGAATTACGGCACAAATGGAAAACAATAGTGTTAACAAGCGTAAGAAAACAGAAGTTTTTTTTTTCATGTTTATCTGAAACAAGGCGATGCCTTGTCACCACTACTGTTTAACTTTGCGTTAGAATATGCAATTTTAAAAATTAAAGGGGACAAAAAGGGACTATGATTGAATGGTTTGAATCAACTGTTCGTATACGCGGATGATGTAGATTTAATAGGGGACGATATAGATGCACTACAAAGCAACACCGATGTCTTAGTAGAAGCGTGTGATGAGATAGGTCTACAGGTAAACATAGATAAAACAAAATACATTATAGCAAGCCGAAACACAGGGAATGAAGGAAATAAAAACATAAGAATTAGGGATGAGGTCATGGAGAAAGTAAACAAATTTAAATACTTGGGAGTGTACGTAACAAGCAAAAAATGAGGTCACGGAAGAAATAAAAAGTCTCTTAGTATCGGGGAACGCATATTTTTATCCAGTCGAAAAACTTCTAACATCGCGATTTATATCAAGGAAATCGAAATTAAAAATATACAGAACGGTTATTCTGCCGGTAATACTTTACGGTGGTGAAAGTTGGAGTATGGCCCTTGCAGATGAACATAAATTACATGTATTTGAAAATAAGGTTTTGAGAAAGATATACGGGCCTAAACGGGACGAGATGACTGGAGAGTGGAGCAGACTGCATAATGAAGAACTCCACGGACTGTACGATTCATCAGATGTTGTAAAAATAATGAAATCGCGACGACTAAGGTGGGCAGGTCATGTAGCTCGGATTGGGAAAAAAAGAATATTATATTCTGTCCTGGACTGGTTGCAAGGCCGGATGGAAGAAGACGATTGGGAAGACCGAGACGTCGTTGGGAGAACAATATTAGAAGAGATCTTCGAGAAGTAGGTGTTTGTGATGAAAAGGCTTGGTATTGCCCAGGATAAAATCCAATGGGGAACGTTTATTACTGCGGCGATGAACTTGCGAGTTCCATAACCGATAGAGTTAGTTGTTTAGACTGGAAATGGACAATCGTTACTTAGATTTCGATGGTTTTTAGTAAGAAAAGAAGAAGGCAAATTTTTGGATGATAAAATTCAGTTTTTGTCAGTATTAAGAATTTAAATCAAAATGATGAATAATCTTAATTATCTCAGAAATTACGCTTTAATTGTCATCGTGTTGGATGACAGCTGCTTAACCAGTGACGTCGCGTAGTAACGACAGGAGCACGTGAACAGCCCACTATTTTAGAATTATTATTATTATATTTTCGTCTCAGATTGTTTCTTATGGAGAAATTTAAACGAATACCAAATTTTCAATTGCTACACTGAGGCATTATGTATACAGTTCCTTTATCAAGTTGTGGGTACTACCCAATTCGTTTCGCGTTCACATATCTGTTGTGCACTCGTTGCCCCATATACGCTTAAGTGGCGTTAGGCTTAACTTATAACATTGTGTATATGGGAGTTGGGACCTCAACGTGCACAATCCGAATGTGAACGAAGACAGCAGAACACAGCAGTGACCACAGTTGCTAGCTCTCCTTGACTTTTCCACCCATTTTCGTGTTAAAATCTAATCAAATATTCTGGCAGAAGCAAGGATAAACGTTCATTACATACCAGCATCTCAAAGTACACAATAAACCATTTATGGAAAAATATGTTAAACGCTTAAATAACATAATGTTGCATCTCTGTTTACATAAAGTTGTTTGAGTTCCAGTAACAGTGTTATAAACGATGATCAAGTTATCAGTATCGTGCAGTTTGCAACATTGCGTACACGCTAAATAATATTTTTCTAGCGTGTCGTGCGAGAAATTGAAGGGATTCTCGGAACTGGTTTATTCGCTTGGATATTAAAGATTTATCAATAGGAAAGAAGATAATGCGTTTTTCAATGCATTCCAGTAGACCAGTACATAATAAATTTGCAGGTTTCTGCGCTTTACTAACTTTAAAGAAGCAATTTAGGGCGATGAGACTATTCGACCAACCCCCTCATACCTAAAAGCGCCAAAACACGAGATCTGAAGAGGGAAAATATTGTGATTTTCAGATTTTGTTAGATATTTTGTAATATTGTGGGGTAAAGAGGTCTATGTCATTTATATTCACCGATCACAGTCCTCAGATACCTTCTAAGGAAGAGAGAAAATATTGTCTACTTTTGTGAGTTATTTTGTGATATTAAAGATCGAATTAAGTAGTTTTTTTTCATGTTTAAAACAGAAAAATGGACTTCATATACAAACAAAAATAAGAAGAATACATGCAATTTATTACTTTTGCTTTTTTTGTGTATTTACTGTGAAGTGCGACAGTTTGGCCGTCAATTTTCAATTGTCTTCCTCTCGTGGGAAAATTGCTTTGAGATCCATTCGTCGCTGCACTTTCGACCTTTTGTACCTGGATATATCAAAATACGTATCTTCATATGTTTGAAGTTTCCTCTTTTTTCTTAACTCAATACAGAGTATGAATAACTTATGGAAAGCTATAGTTCTATTCTATACTTCACATTGAGAAATCAAGCTATCCAACGATGTGCTTCTTGTCTCGCATTTCCCTTCTTGCTCTTAGGAGCAGGGACTCTACGTGGATTTGCAGTTTTGAGAAGGTTTAAAGTAAAAATTGGGAGCGTGTAGTTGGAGTTTTACATGGTTTCTATCGATTTTTACCGTAATAATTTGTAGTTAGGTGCGTTCGAGAATTTGGTAGGGTGATACCCGCAAGTACAGGGAATCACTGGTTGTGAACTACCATCTTTCAAGCCCACGAGACGCCACTGTGCTTAACGGGTTGTCATTAGAGTCTAGAGAGTGAAAATACTTAGTTTTAGCATTCCGTGACTGGGTTAGGCAAGTGAAATCATAACCTACTGAGAGATGAACGATTTTCACATTGTCAAATAAGAGTCTTCATAACGTGCTTTGAGAGAAAGAGTGAAAAAGATATAGTTTCACTTTTATACTCGTTGTAATGAAAATGTTTATCTTTTAATTGAAGTGCATATACACTTTCTTTATTAACACTTTTAAAACATCTTCAGACACAAGTACTCTTGTGTTATACTTAAGGAAAACCTTGAATCGTAAGTTATATAGGCCTACAGGAAATCTGTTAGAATTTTCGGTTTGTATGTGTGTGAGAAGATGATGCAGCCAAAATCGGGAAAAGTGCAAGTTGTTTCGAATAGACATGTCTAAAATCTTTAAAGTTAAGGGGTGGAGGTGCTCGAGAAATTGGGTGAGTAACACCCTTTATTGGGGGAGGGTCTAACAGAATCTCTGATTATATATACACATTGGACCGACCATCCTGACTGTTTTCCCAGTTTTTTTCTGTCACACCAGGTAAATGCCAGGATGGAACCTTAACATAGGCCCTGGCCAACACCTTCCCGAATCCTTTCCCCCTCCCCTATCCTGGCTTGAGTCTTCAATGCCTAAAGGCCATAAATAAAATTCAAGAAATTCAAGGGGAACACATTGGTACGATTTTTAGAAAATGAAGATTTTAAGGATTATTATCAATTGCTGCAACATCTTTCCATATTCCACTGAAAGTATTGCCCTTTGCCTAATTTTATAGCACAAATCTATTTTCTTAACCTTCGTCTACCTCAGTAATTCCGTTTTTAAAGAAGCTTCCAAATTGTACGAATTAGCTCTATTCAAGGTGAGATTGGTACAGGTTATATTAAACCTCACCATCTTAACGTGTAGATATTATTAATTCACAAATGTACATAAATGAAAATATGTATCAACATTCTTTCCTGAACAATTTCTAAACATTTCGTTTTACGTCAAATATTTAAAATAACGTGCAGATAAACATAATTTAACTTTCACGGACCAAAGTTCATTTCGTCCTTCAATACTGAGTACAATTAGTTGTACAGTAAACTCAGGATTGTGTGCAGATACTTTTGGGACAGAATAATGTCCCAAAAGTGTCTGCACACAATCCTGATGTTACTAGTAGCATTTCATTAAAACAAATTGTACCCGTTATTGAAGAACGAAACGAACTTTGGTCTGTGAATGTTAAACTTTGTTTACCTGCATGGAATTTTAAATCATTGACGCAAAATGAAAAAGGCGGGTAAACCCACTGCGATTCAGCCTTAAAAGGACTACTATTTTTAAAAGAAGGTAATGTGATTAATAATATACATTATCTATGGGCTACCTACAAAGAAACAAATTTGTTTCAGCAGTTGTGCGAATAGCATAGCTAAAGGTGTACTTAAGCCTGCAGTGATACCAGAACAGAACAGATTAACAGTGGTGGAAGTTGTGTACTATTGGTAATAAAAAATGAATTAAAAAATTAAAATAAATAATTAACATTATTATGCTTTATATTTCGTACTATGATTTTATACTCAATTTGTTGAAATTATGCTTTATGATACCTTCAAAACCTTAGTAGTTTCCATGTCCTTAGACAACCTGAAGCATGTTAAAGATGAAAACCAAATGTTTTATAGTCATAGTTTTTGATTCCCCCATTACTAACACGCGAATTTAGGCAACATGTCAGTTAAGCTGTAAATTGAAATAAAAAATATATTTTTTTTGTAAAGAAACTATTTTTTATAAAGACATCTTTCGTTGTCTTTAAAAGAACCCTTTGAATTTCTCAAAATAAATAGTAATATACACGAAAGAAAAGAATCGTACTGACTGAGTAGGGGTAAAAAGACAAAAGGAGCAAATTCTTGCGTACCTATGTGCCCCTTTCATTGCGTACCAATGTGCCCCAGGCAACCATTTAAAGAAAGAAAGCAATTTCCTGATGAATGAGCAAAATTGGTTATTACGCTACAAAAACACTTTTTTACTCAAGGAAATATTTGTGTTCATGCACAACAAACATTTTATTGATAATACAAGAAATGTTTTCTACAAAAGTTTTCGAGTCTAAAAGTAAAATCTTACTTTAGTCTTCGATAATCGTCGAAATCCACACCAACAGCACAAAGTAGTTGCCTCACCGCCATGTACTTCCAATATGTTAATGGTCGAACATCAATGCTACTTACCACATAGCTCTCATAATTTATATTTTCCATTAGCAACAGCTGTATCAATGTACCCCGTGAATGAATGTGCCCCATCTCTCTTAATTCATAAGATAACACCGTCGCGTCTGTTAGATCCCTGGTCATGCCATGTAAACTTTTGTGGCAAATAAATACCGCATGTGTGGGTTTTCTCGGAGTTCTCCCGTTTCCTCTCACTTTCTTCATCATCATCCATATGGTCTGAGCCTGAGTTGCCTAAAGGGCATAACAATTAAATTCATTTTTTTTAGGATAAGAACTTACAAACGTGTCGAACACGCCTCTAACCCGAAAATGCATCTTGTCCACAAGCGCACTAAGTTTATCATTGGTATAAGTAACCACCATCGAGATCAATGTAACGATACTGGAGTGATCGGCTAGCGTGATAAGAAAGACCCGAGAGCGAATATTTAACCTCGATCGTCCACTTCCAGCCTAAACTAATATGGACCAAATTTTCAGTTCTAACACTCTTACGCTTGTTAACGCTGTGGCCCGTTTTTTATTTGTCTTAGTTCGGTTGCTATACTGGACTATAAGTATAATAGCACATGCTGTAAATATTTCTCACATTCTTTTTTGGTAAGAATTAAGACATAAGAAACAAACCACACAGGAATAACAAGCGTAAACACCTGAGCTAGAACTGAAAATTTTATTCATGTTCGTTTAGACTGGAAGTCGAGGATCGAGATTATTCCCTCCCCTTTGCTCCTAACTAACTATGTCTTATAGAACTCGCAAGTTCATCGCCGTAGTAACAAACGCTCGGCATTTGATTATATCCTGGGTAATATGAAGCCAATTTTCACTACGAACACCCACTTCTCGCAGACCCCTTCTAATATCGTCATCCCGAGGACGTCTCGGTCTTCCCAACAGTCTCTTTCCCTCCGGCTTACCAACTACGATGGAGCACAATCTTAATTTCCCCCATCTTAGCCATATGATCTTCTCCTCTTGGTAGTCGCCGTTTCATTATTCTTACGTCCAGTGCTGGGTTAAACTACTTCGGGGTCCTGGACTATCAACTACCGCCGTGAGCTAAAGACTCTGTTAGGGCTCCTGTTACGTATCCTTTGTAGTCACAAAATTAAATTATTTACCTTTGGCGGGGCTGAACAATTGGTGCCCTGCGCTGCAGCCCCTTTAGGCCCCCCTTAATCCGGTTCTGCTTACATTGGTGAATCGTACAGTCTGTGGAGTTCTTTATTATGCAATCTCCTCTATTCTCCGGTCATCACGTCCCCTATAATTTTCTCAGTAATCCCGTAAATTTATTTTCTAGCACACGTAATTTATGTTCATTTGATGGAGTCGTACTCCAACTTTTGCAACCGTAAAGTATTATCGGCAGAATAACCGCTCCGTATATTTTCAATTTCAACTTTCTTGATATCAATCGCGAGGTTATGAGCTTTTGAACTGAATAGAAACATGCATTACCCGACCCGTGGTCTTTTTCTTTATTGTTACATATGCTTCTAAACATTTGCTTTTCTCTACCTTCTCTACGATATCATTCCTAATTGTTTTGTCTACATTTCCTTGATCCTCTGTGCTTCAGACGATTATCTCATGGACTTTTGGTTATATTGAAACATTCCTACAATGACGCAGCTAAAACGGACTTCAGCCCAACTCTCCTGTAGCTACGTATCTGGTGACGTATTCCTCTACAATTTCCATTAGAATCAACGACATACTTAATTCAGTGACTCTTTATTGAATATGCTGGAAGATGATTTTTCCTCGAATTCGGATACTGTCCTACCGATTGATACTTATTAGTTTAGGAAAGACGGGGGAACAATTCTGCCTATTTGATTTTTTTTTGTAGAAAATATTCGATGAACGCATGATATCGAAACGTTATTCAACGTAGAATAACAGTTGAATGTTTTGATCAGCCTTAAGCACAAATTTAAAGACCTCCGATTTAATTTTATAGGGAATTCTCATGAACTAATTATTCAGTTCAAGGCCCGTTAATGTGCTGCAAACGCGACCATTTTTTATGCAAGGAGATAAATCAGACCAAGCCGTAGATCATTGATACATAGTTCAATATAGTGGAGCTTACATTAACATATGTAAGTGAAAACTATATTGTGTAGTTGATATTCAGCGAAATTTTATATTGTGCTATTTTTATTTCTGGCATAATTGTTTGTATAAATGCTATATGGCAGTGTTGTTCAACCTTTTAGTATTCGCGGACCGGCAAATTATAGGGAAGCACTTTGAAGGACCGGTAAGATGCCAGTATATTAGAGGTTTATTTAACGTTCAAAAAGATGACAATACATCTTAAAATTCTAGTTGTTTTGGACAAGAAATGTAAACTTTAACATCAACTTTGAACTGTCGAAATCTACAAAATAAGTGTTAAGTATTTAAATACATTAATTTGCCAAGAACCAGTATAATAATTTTGCGGAACGGCGGTTGAAAACCACTGCTTTATGGCATAACATCATTTAAATTAGAATACATATGTAGCTACTACATACACATATTGATAAAACAATTCCATTGTAATTCATGAATGCAAAATGTACATTAAAAAAAAAAAATATTTGAAGCACCTTAAAAACTTCTAAGCAAACACTTCATCTATACAATACACAGATAAGTGGATCATGGATTAAAACACCAAATTCCTTTTTCAACTCTTCTGTAATAAAAAACAATAATCAATTAATTTTCTGATTTAAATTCCTCGAGCTCTCTAATATTTTATGGATAGAAATATCAAATCAATATATTTTTCTTTGCCGTATCAAGCCAGGAAGATAGATTTTTAAAATCAACTTTAGCTTTGAAATTAGTTTCGACATGCGGTTCATTAGGTCCAAGATAATTGAGGAAAAAACAAGGAAAACCTCACATATCCGTTTTTCTTAAATAAAAGAACTTTTGTTCTTTTTTAAGGCCTTAGAAGAGTTGTAGAGAATGATGCAAAATGATTTTGTCAAGAAAGTACATATTACGATGGGATAAGTACTTCTTTCAGAAAATCACTTTGTATTATTCGGTGCAGCTCTTCATTCGGGTCTTAAAACGAACATTTTTTTTAAATAAACAAAACTAGACATGCGAGTTTTTTCTTGTTTGCTCCTTAAGGCTCCTCGCTACCCCCCCCCCCACGTTTTAA
>JAGDQP010037584.1:0-10835 GCA_022664845.1 Lepisma saccharinum | reverse complement strand
TTCTTTCACTAAGTGCAGTTTTTTATGATTAAACCGCCCTACTATATAATCTAGGGTGATATGGCAAAAGTTAATAAGTCAATTTTTTGAGTTTCACAGTGTCAGGCATTGCTTTTTTGTATATCTATGATATGGCAAAATTTGATAGTGATATTCTCAGCGACTATACCTTAAATCTCATTTGTCATAAGTTGATGTCAAAATGTGCGTATCATTGATTTGGCAGAATTTGATATGTCTGAAATATAATGCTTTTCCGGCTCGAAAGATTAATTTCTATGGGACTTGTCAGGTTTTCATACCGAAGGATTCAGTAAAATGTTCTGATAAAAGGTTTGAAGACATATTTTGAAATCGACTGTGACTATTACTTTTCACGTTATGAAAATATTAGGAATGCACGGAAGCCGAACATACCATTAATATAATATTATGCGCAGTTAGAAGAAATTTGTCCCTCCTAGCTTCGGGCATACGAAAGATACACGAATTAATAATCGGCCTTAGCAAAAGATGCCTAAAGGTTACACATAAAAATTCGAACACACGAAATAACTTTGGTACAAATTTCTCGTTATACTTTACATATTGCATTTAGTTGCAATATAGAAAAATTTAGTATCTACTTTTAAAGGTAGTTTTACCTCAGTGAGGTATTAGTAAAAATACGTTATATAGCACATGCTTGTAGCAAAAAAAGGAATGTAAATAGTGTTTTGTTCTTTGAGTTGGCTGTTAGTGAATAATTTGGATGAGTTTTGAATTTAATTTATTTATGACCTGTAGGGATATTAGGCTTACGCAGGGGATAGGGTGGAAGACAGGATATTGGAAAATAGTCGGCCAGGGTCTAGTTAATAGGTACCATTCCGGCATTTGCCTCATGAGACGGAGGAAAACTCCTGGAAAACCTCTATCAGGATGTAGTAATTGGGATAGGGTGGCCATAAATGTTTTGGCCCAAAACGGGACATCGCATTACCGGAGAGGGGGTCCCCAGGAATCCCCACGCATGAACTTATATGATTAAATAGCACTTTGGGCCATAACTTTTTTTAATAGTAGCACTAGGACCATTAAATTCTGTGTTCATGTACTTGTGTCCTTTATGTATATACGCATGTTACTTAATGTACCCTCCAACACATTTGGCGCACCGTTCTTTCAATGCCGTAAATGCACTTTGGTCACAAGGGAACAGAAATCAAAGAGGAAGAGAATTTTTCTCGAACTCCAGAACACGTTCAGTGGTGAATCTCCACAAAGCTTTGATGGCGTGATCACAGAGGATAAAACTTGGTTGTTTTACATGCATTCTGAAAGTAAAACGTAGTCCATGGAATTGCGTCATCTTGGTTCTCCATGGAAGAAAAAAAAAACCAAGACTCCCAAATCAGCGGACAAATTAACGGCCACATTCTTCTGGAATCACCGTGGCGTAATCTTCATCGACTTTTTGGAACATCGAAATAAAGTCATCAAACTGCACCAAGTTAATACGAGGCCCCACTCTGCCATTCACACACAGCAGAAAACCAGAGGGATGGGATGGGAAGTGGTCCCTCAACTTCCCTATAGACCGGACCTGACCCCGTCCGATTTCTTGCTGTTTGGTCGTCTGAAGACACACCGTCGTGGTAGGTACTTTGCCAGTGATCAAGAATGCACTGCGTGTGTGAAACAGTGGTGTAATAGTCAGCGTCCGGGGTTTCACCAAAGTGCATTTACGGCATTGAAAGAACGGTGCGCCAAATGTCTCACAGCTGTTGCAGGGTACATTAAGTAACATGCGTATATACATAAAGGACACAAGTACATGCACACAAAATTTCATGGTCCTAGTGCTACTATTAAAAAAGTTATGGCCCACTGTGCAAAACTTTTTGAACGCCCTTTGTACATATCACATGGACGGCGTCCATCTTGAAAGCCGTTTTATTAGATTTAGAATTTTAAATGGGAATGACTGGGTTATGTGACATATTAAGCTGGTGTGGTTAAATTTATACTATATTTACCTATTCTCAAGTTGAATTTTATTATTTCGTCTGATCAGTAGAAAGGTGGATCCAATGGTGGTGTTTCATGTTCCAGTGTCATTTAAAAAGTAGATGGACGTTATAGTAAGTTTATATATTGTCATCACGGAAAAGGGCAACCTATGTAGAAATGTAAGAAACACAGCGTATCCCTGCAAACTACAATTAAGTAGTAGAGTTCAATTGCAGTTACTACAGGCTGTCCCCAAGAGATGTAAAACACTCTTGCTTAACTTCGTTAAATTTATCCACCATATATTTCTTAATTATGTTATATTTCTTCTCCAGGTTACCACTATGTTCAACATACGACCGCCAACGTTTGACAACTTTTATTTGATCACAACTTTGGGAGCACCTACATGATCGCTACGTGGATTCTAGTGACATGGGTGAACTGACGATTACGGAGAAGCGTTGTGCGAAAAGACAATTAGACATAATTGCTCCAATTCTTGATAAGGAGTGCTATGGACATACTGATGTGCAATTTGAAATTGAACTGACTGTGAATTAGGCTGACGAACTGGACACACCATCAGAGGCCGATTTCAATATTTACTGCTTCCTCAGAAAGAAGATATTCCACTAATGGATATAATGAGCAATTGTGGGGATACGACTGAGAAAAGGGTTTGAAAGTAGCTTAGAAAATTATATTTTCAGGGTTGCGATACCAGAATTTTGATTACTAGAAAAGGTTTAATGAATACTTAGAAGATAAGTAGAGCACTGTTTAAGGATGTGAGGAAGGGGAACAATAGCAGAATTAGGTGCGTACCTTCATTGTAGATGTTGGCGTATTAGCTGGTTCCACTGCTAAGCATTGATGATGGCTTTTTGGAGTATTTGGATAGAGCGGCGAGCAGAGAGAGAGAGAGAGAGACTAGCATTTTTGTTTTAGCAATTGACTACTGGAATATTGATGAGTTATAGTAACATAGCATAGTAAGCATAGTAGCAGCTCGTAAAGCCGCGGTTCATGACCATTACTTTCGACTGTGGGCATTAGACATGATACATGACCTGCATGTTATCGACTTGAAAGCCAGCGAGAAGTTCATCTGTTAATTCAAGCGAGCAAATAATATACGCGGTCGAAAAATTAACCGGTATGTGACAATTGCTAATATTCATCCCAACCTTTCACTAGAGCCTCTAGTGGAAGCATTTCGTAATGATGTAAAATCATTAGTACAATGTAAGCACCTTCTATACAGAGATTTCTATAACACAGATCAAAGTGATTTTGAGTATAGATTTGTGTCCAAACGAACACTCGCAACTAAAGGAGAAAAGACTGTACATGTCGATGTAGATCACAAGGCCAGGACCACACATTCATACACCATACAGATGACTATTAATACAACAGGGAAATTTGTTGGGCCTCTACTCGTTGTTACCCTGGAACCTGCACGAAGATTTCCGCCCCGTGTAATGCCTGTGCTAGAAGAACTACCCTACTCCAATATTCGTATACTTTTATCACGTTTTCAAAGTCTAGAAAGGGAACAAAACAAGTTTGTAGATATTTATTATGACAAATTGTATGAATACAGTTGTAATCAACGGGTGATATTGATTCTTGAGTCACAGGGAGATCAAACTGATATTAACAGAGCGAAGCAAATCTTTGGCAGAGACATATGTATCACGATTATTCCCCCAGGAACAACAAGGAACGTACAGCCATTTCGACATACGTTCGTTTCATAATTAGAAAGCTTTGTTTAAATACTTTCGTTACCATTGGAAATTACATCGGGATAAATGTGGTGCTACAAACATAACAATAAGGGCAGGCATATTGAAGGTTCATCACCTTGCATTTTATCAGTTTGGATCTCATCTGTTAGATGATATGAGGAAACGTGCTTTTCAGAAAACACTTTTTCAAGATGAACACGTCATCTTCCTGTCAGTTAGGTAAGTGTGTTTTACATCTTTCTGGACTTCCTGTAGTTACTGCAATGGAACTCCGCCACTTAATTGCAGTTGGTGCAGGGATAAGCTGTGTTTCTCACATTTACATGATGACAATATATAAACTTATTATATCCATCTTCTTTTTTAAATGACGTTGGAACATAAAACCCCACCATACAATCCACATTTTCTACTGATCATATGAAATAATAAAAGTAAATATAGTATAAATTTAACAAATATGTCACATGACCCACCTCTTTCTATTTGAAATTCTCAAGCTAAATCCAATATGGCAGCTTTCAAGGTGGACGCCGTGCTTGTGATACGTACTAATAGGTTTTTCTCCTCTTCTATATCACGTGTCGGGACATTGGATCATTATTTTCTTAATCATTTTTGTTTTATATAGCTATTAAACACTTATGGAGCATCTTCCTTAATTTACATACGTACACTCTCTGAGCTCCATGTATAAATGAGGAGCCCATGACACCTGACCCGACCGTAAGGGCTATCCATGGATATCACTAATTAACGGATCTAAAGGGGTCACAAATAACTGCCACATTGAGAACATATAGTAGGACACGAAATCCAAAATATCAGGCTGTACATCTCCTAAATAAATATGCGTAGGTAAATAATGGCTTCACATCTGACTTTCACGGAACGAGATAACCTTAAATGATATGTCACATGACCTTTTAAAATTTTCAACCTAAATCCAATATGGCGGATTTCAAGATAGCTGCCATGCTTGTGATATGACTAGTAGGTTTTGTTTCTCTTCTACATCATGTGTCGGGACATTGGATCGTTATTTTCTAATTCGTTTTGGTTTTATATGGGTATTACTACAGTTATGGAGCACGTTTCTTGATTTATGAACCTACACTTTCTGAGCATCCTGTATAAATGTGGAGCCAATGATACCTGCCCTGGCTCTTCTGACTCTAAGGACCATCCGTGGGTATCACCAATTCCCGGATCCAGAGGGGTCAGCCGGGACGGTTTCCTTGTCAGAATGGAAATGAACAAAGATCCGATTCTGAAGAAGAATTCGGACTGGTTGCGCAGATGCACGGTCCCCGTCAGAAGTAGAGAGGAAAAACAAATAAAATTTAAAGTAGTGAGGAAAAAGTTAAATACAGAGGCGGTTTCGAAAGGAAATGGAGCTGCAGGTGTATCAACCAAAATCGGAAGGAAGTGAAACCACAGTAATACTGACAGAAATTTTTGCCAAAAAGTCTGACCAGTTCTGCAGATATTATTAGCTTTTCATAAAACGTTTCTCAGTCATTCTGCAAGCCATTGCTCGTGTATATCACATCAATTCGGATGTGTTAAACACGTACTTACGCAGTGACATGGACAGATTGTTTGTACAGCTGTATCCGTGGTTCTACACGCTGTCTGGTATTCACAAAATATTTATTGAAGGACTGTTTCAAATGTTTTCTTTACGATAGACTGTTATGGGAGGAGGCTCAAGCAAGGAACAAAGATTTTAAGGACGTCCAAGAAGGAAACACATATGCTGCTTATTTCTTCTGGTCCAATATCCAGCATCAGAAATTAAATCGCCAAGGAGAATCAAGAGGTTTCAGTACCTACGCTGTGTGTGGTGAGTGTGAGGGGGCTATAATATTAAAGATTATATGAGATAAATGACAAACAATAATGAAATTTTGGGAAGTGGCCCTAATAATACTTGTGAATATGCATCAAATGAACTACCTGCCATTTTGACATTGTTTATTTTAGCTGAGAAACTAGAATACCCATAATTGATGACGTCACACGCCTACGCCATTACGGGTATGCTAATTTCTCAGCAAAATAAACAATGTCAAAATGTCAGGTAGTTCACTTGATGCATATTAAAAAATATTATTGGGGCCACTTTCCAAAATTTCATTACTGCTTGTCATTTATCCAGTATCTTTAAAATTATAACCCACGCCCCCCTCACAAATATGACACACCACACACAAGGTAGGTACTAGTTGATTTTATACACATTTACCTGTATTATTGGGGCGGCTTTCCAAAACCTTATTATTGTTTGTCACTTGCCCAGTATTTTAAAAAAACATGAACAAACGAACAAACAAAACCACACAAAAGTGTTGGTACTGAGGACCCTTAACAGTTCACTATCAGAAGACGTCATCAACTTTCTAGCACATCCTGCAGCTGGATGTTTTCATTTTTATACATATTATATTTGATAATTTTTAGGTGGCGTTTGAACATATTACATTCGTTTTGCGTACCAATTTATTACTAATCTATTAACCAGATCTCAGGCGAGACATAGTATGATTTGCTTAAAATCTTTACTCCAACGGCCTTAGCCTTAGATGCCTAAAAGTCATCGAAAAAAAAATTATTTGCCCCAAGTGTACATATTCGTCCGTATACAGATAAGCGCTACATTTGTAAATACCTTTTTAACTGCGTACAGAATATACCGTATATAATTTTGACCGGGAATTTTGAAATTCGGCCCACTGTGCAATGAGATCTTCAATTCTCTGAAATCTTCGAAAGCTTCCTGGATGATTTTGCAGACTTGCCGCACATTATTTCTTTCCTCACTTCCTTCACATGGAAGTAAAATTTGCATTTAATATAACAGAAAATCAGTTTCGCTGCCAAGTCTGGTTTCTGCCATAATCCAGTCCCGTTGGGTTAATAACGGTTTTGATGATACTGTTCAAACATTCATAAAAAATGTCACCTCTTAAATTGTGCAGAAGACAATTGTATCACAACAGTCTCCGTTTCGAAAAGAACGTCGAATACTCTTTCGGAGGGATGGGTTAAATACTGAATACCTTTCTGGGTGCCATAATCTTTTATAACGGTGAAAGCTGAAACAGGAGAGACGGAAGGGGAAATAATTCAAGGTATGAACAATGTCTATAGCCTTTGCGAGATTAAATTTTCAATAATAAGCTTTCCAAAATAAATTCGTTAGAATATCGCATTACATTTGACCATGAAGTTTGGTACCTTTTCAGAATTGTGTCGACAATCTTTTTATGTTTTCTAGTTAAATATTTTGTGCCGGTTTGCTCAGAATCACGTTCTTTGTTCAAAAGCTTTCTCCAATGAAAACAGTCTGTCTCTCTTACAACCAAGTTTATTTTTCATTGTAATTAAATTTCTATTCAAATTTTTACTTTTTTTTATCCAGAGTGGCTTTCTTAGAATTTACATTAGCTGCATACTTCGTCCCAGAGTACTTGTTAGAAATTACCGAGAAATCCTGGCTTGCGTTTATTATTTCTGTCCTTTCTGCCTGTAGTGGAGCTCTACGTACCTTGACGGTAGTTGACAAGTGCACAGGCAAATTTGGGAAAATATGTGGAACAGCTCCAGATTGTAAGACAAACTTCTCTGCCTCGGAATGTCAATCCTAATATTTATTCACAACAAAATAATCTACTTTCATGATTAATTCATCAGAGAAATGAGGGTCACACACAGATGGTTTACTTGAAATAGCCTAATCGCTTCTGGTAGCCCGTGCCAAAAAAAAAAAAAAACATTGGCATTTTTCTTCTAAATATGAATACCTCAAAACACTAAAAACAATAGTTATTATAGTTTGCTGTTCATGCTACAACAACAATTATAAATTCTCACCGTCCAGGTGAGGATTCTAGTCACCTCCCCACGAAAATGACCGAGGGCAGAATTTTTCTAAAGAAATATCCATACGTTACCTCTGCAATACAAAACAGTGGAATTATCATAAGTTACTTATGTATCCTAAAACAGTTTATATGATAACTAAGTATACAATCGAAGTTGATATTTTTGTCACCTTTCCCTTCAAAGTTATCAAAGTATTCAGCCTGATGTCACATGCGCGCGCGCGCGCGCGCACGCACACACACACACACACACACACACACACAAAATAACAGCGAGCAATAGCCTCGTGGTTTACAAGAATGTTATGACAAACAAACAACAATATCCTCTAACAATAACTAATGCACTTGACTCTAGGATATACTCCGCCGTAAAACTCGCTAACAGCAATCGCAGTGCCACGGTGGCCGAGCGAAGTGATCACACTTTCTCTTTTACTCATTATGCTATATTATATACAAACTAATGTAATTTAAATGAAGGATGATCAAAAAGATAATTCAACATTCTTTAGCGAAGAAAATAATTTAAAACGGAAGTTACCGAGACAGTCCGATTTGCATCTATATTATTATTATTTTTAAGAAAGTGATTGTCACATACCTGGCCAGAACAAATGCGATGAACTATACTTTTATCAATTGCCTGAATTTCATGTGAGAGAATTTCACTTCCAGTACTGGAATCTGAATTCATTATAATAGCTGCTTGTTAGTAGGAATATCTGAAACAATGGAAATCGAACATAAATATTACAAGGAAAGATTATAGAATATTACAGTAATTTAGCCCTGTTCAATATCTGGGCGACGAAAATATTTTCTAAGACTGAAAACTGCACAACACGGCAACACTGAATCTATATTCGTTACCAAAAGACCACGGAATATATTATCCGTTTTGCTTAAAACTGTTTAATTTGTGCTTTCCTACATTAAGTTGAGTCGTGTAATATAATGCGAAAACGAACTTACTTCCAAACACGAACGTTAGCATACGAAAACAGTAAAACAAATAAATTATGTGGTCAATAACAGCAAGTAACCCGTTGAACGTGGACACATGAAAAAGATACATGACGCATGCAGCTATAGTTGCTGTCGCATAACCAGTTATTTTAGTCGTAGTCATCACTGTAACATGAGCTACCGGACAGCTGTTCAAAACATAATCCCATGAAACGCATCACCTGTTATATCTGCCGACCCACAGTAGCTCTTGATGTAAAGACTTCGACAATCATGCGTTTTAGGACTAAATGGACTCAGCTTATGCGCCCGCCAACGGCTGAATAAAATTGACTTCATGTACGATATCCAATGTACTGTTTGCCTTCAGCCTGTGCGATGCGCACGCGCCGTGAACGACTCATGGGGACGTGGAAGTAGCGCTCCACATATTCTCGACCTACGGCAACAAGAGCGGTGGGTAGTCAAACCCAAGCTCGACTACCTTTACCTCCAAAGGTGCCCAAGAACAGTCTGGTACTCCATTTGATAGGAAGCTGAGTGCACCTCAAAGAATCAAGCATGGGAGCACTGAATGAAAATCTACAGCGTCATGGCCGGGATCTCAATCTGGGCCGCCCCATTCACAGTCAGACGGGCTATCGTCTGAGCCACGGAGATTCCGATGTTAATAGGAACAACACAAATAAAGAAAGATACTGTTTTACTGTTAACACTGTTATTTATATTAACTAATATCGTAAAGATTTAGTGTGCTGTCTTGAATCAGTGAGTTGTATATTTTTAATTAGTGACCTAAACAACGAAATCTGTGATGAACAGAACTGAAAGTAAATGTATTTATTACACATATAGATGTTTAGAAGAATGCGAACAATGAAGTATTGACTAAATGATTCTCAATAAAATTGGCATAATGAATTATGTGCTTACAAATGTTTATGACCCCACGAAGGCAAGACGAACATTGTACGATATAGTAGCAAAAATAGCAAAAATCAGTGGAACTTTCACAGCATACGATAGCTTCTTTTTTAGTGTTCGCCGCGAAAGTTTAAACTAAACAGAACATTTTAGAAGAGAGGAGAAAAATAACAGCTCCATCTCCCAAGGGAATGAGGCTCTATTGCACATAACTAACTTTTGAAAGTTTAACAAAGAAAGCAGTCAAAAGCTACCCTTTAAAATAAGACATATTGATTTAAATTTGCATATAAGACACGCTGCAATACAATAAAAACAGAGTAATCATATTCATTCACTTTTGGCCAAGAAACACACACATATTCATACATACAATAACCAAATACAAAACAGTGATATTACCATATGTAGCCCTCCTACTTTTGAAAATATAAATCCAGCAAGAGAGAAAATGAATTAGATCAATCCTACCAAATTAAAACTAAGTGCAGAGACCATCGAAACAGTACAGGAGTACCATCGAATCAGAACCGTTCACTTCCTGAGCAAACTATATCTTCGATTGTTAAATAAAAATAAAAATTGCATACAAATTTATTAAATAAAAAATCATAACTCATAATCATAATTCATGACACTCTGAATCATAATTCAAATGAATATTTATCGAACTGAACTGAATCAGATTTATCTATTTAACAATCAAAATGAATTGACAGATTTTATAATTATTCGACGAATTTAGATTCAAAAAATTAATCGAAACAAATTTTTACAGCAATGCTTTTACTTTCCTTTTATATATTTTAGAAATTAGAGATATATATTCCGAATCGCAAATGATTGATCAAGGAATAATCGAACCGAATCGACAAACTCACGACACAACTTACGAAGCAGAATTCAATTTTATCTCATTCAAGAATCTCTAAATTCAAAAAACTCAAAGCAATCACTCCTCATGCAAACAAAATTTAATAAATTTAACACTTACCAACTTGTAGTTTCAAAGACAGGCAGATAAATAAATATACCACCTTTCGCCATATTGTATAGTTGAACTGGACGCCATATTATGAACTTACGACCATGTGGACGACCAGAATACGAAATTGAAGCAGAAATTATTAAATTTACCTTTTAGCAACTCAATTTTGTAAATTAAATTACGGAAATGAGAATATGCAAATAAGGTCGACAAAGTTTCATTCCACTACTCACTAAAATTTATCACTGAAAAAGATCCAATTTACTACCACATCTACTAATGACAAAAAACGTTAAATTCTCTAGAAACTATTTTTAA
>JAGDQP010037583.1:0-18555 GCA_022664845.1 Lepisma saccharinum | reverse complement strand
TATATATATATATATTCATTTTGATTGAAAAAAAGGAAAAAAAAAACATTTTTCAAAATAAAGTTGGAAAATCAAACTGCAACCTATTTGTTCTTATTGAATTTTAAAATTATTATATGATTCATTTCCTCCTTAGTTCACAGGTATTACTGCTTTTACCATTGATTCTTGGGACCATTGAGTGTTGCGCGGTGCATACCTTGGAAGTCAATGAAATATTTTCTGACTCCAATGTACAGGTAAGAAGTGATCTGTTTCTGTTGGACTCTTTAATTATAGAGTGTGCATCTAAACCTTTGTTGCCGCTGCTTGTAATAATTTTTATTGTTGCTAAAAAGAGAAAAATAAGCTGGTTGAAAAATACACGATGCAACCAAGAGTTGGCTATTTTTATGTTTTCCCAATTTTATAATAAAAATAGGCTTTCAGAATATTGGTGTTTGTTGAAGTACGAATTATCTAACGCAAACACTCTACAATTTTGATTGATATCCGCGTTATTGACCTACTATTATCCCGATATCCTTGTGTTAATACTGTAGTTACAATGATTATGTTGACAGGTAGTAAAAATTCGTTATGCACGATACCCCGAGTTGTCTATCGAACACAGAGTATCTTCTGTTGATGCAATGGTGGTTTTGGTTGTTTGTGAGGAAGTTCGTGCGATGCCAACCAATGATGATGGCGACGTGATGTATTGTGAAGAACCCGTTTCTCATTGCAGGTCAGCACTGTCCAGAAACTGATCCTTTGCCAGACGAAACAGCAAATAAACACAGACATATTTGCTTACATCGCTTTCTGAGCCGCAGTCAACATATGTGGTACCTATCGGCCCATAATGGACATCCTGCAAGGATGCATCCTGGAGGAATTCATCGGTATCTTTAAATTTGTGAAACAACCGTTGTACTACACAATCGTTTATCACCTCCCTACCGAATGCATAACATAGGTTTCTTCCTGTTGTACTAGCGTTCGTTCCCAGTTTAAACTCGTACGAGGTACAGGAATGTATAACGCTGTTCGGGTTCCTATGATTAACCTGCTCTCACTTATGTCCCAATTAACTGTGGTGACCACTACCAGCCGCCTGCAAGAGGAATCACTTCTTAACATGTTACCTCTCTCTTATCTGCTTGACCTCTTAGAGCTGATGTAGACACGTCCAATTTCTGTGGAGGTAGCGTGCCATAATAGGCTAAATTTGGCAATACACAGGATTAAATTCTTGCATTCGAACGGAGCAACTCCAGTGGCAAGTGTGGACGACTGAAGCCAAACAGTCGCCCACCCGTTCCACCCGGTGGCTTGGGCAAACTTCTTAGTCGATACCTAACAAACTATTGTTTTGCATGTGGAGAAGGAAGGCGGAGTTATCGCGACTGACTGCTCCGCTTCGTTGCACGTATTCTGGCTACGAATAGAAATAAATGCTTATAACTAGGGTCCGGTTAATTATTTAATTAAATATTTTTGTAGCAAGCAAACATGCTGTTAGGGAAGGAAAATTTATATTTCGTTCTTCTTTAATGGCTAAAATGGCAATGTACTGGGCATGCAAATTTCGTTAACTTGAACGCAATTGCTTTGGGAGATATCGATGACATAATAGTCATAATCTTGTTTCTGGAGAATGATTTAAAAGTGTGGAAATGCCCTTATATTTATAAAATGCTGAAATATATGGAAAGCAAATTCACAGTAATGGGTACGGGGGGAAGCCACTACGTATTGGAGGGTATGTTCTTCACGACTACGAGCTTAAAGTCCGCCATATTTAATCTCAATTTGTTTTCTTAAATGGGAAGGGCATCGCATAATTTGTCATTCTGGTCTAAAATGTTACGGGACATGTGTTTCTGAAGTCAGTTTTACCATAAATGTGTTATTGTGAGAGATAATGGTAAGTGACATTAGTATGGGCTAATGATTCAATAGCCTGAAAACACAGATTTTATTTTAAAATACCAAAGGAAATGAAACCGAAATGCAAATCGACATGGCACTATAATTAGGAACAATTTGTATGCATTTATTTGTTATTTATTTTATTTTGAAACAAAATGGATGTTTTCAGGCTATTATAATGTATTGTATTCAGACATGAAATGTATTCCCATGCATATTTGCCGGTGAACTGAGTGATTGTGATTACTTACGGGCCTTTTTGTTCTTACATTTTTTTAAAACATATTTGGAACATATTATACCTCATTATGAACTTTCAGGCATTTTCTACCACATACGTACGATATACGCGTATTTGCCCAATTATTTACTTCCGCGTTCAATAATTGTTACGTAACTATTTTAATTTTAAAATAATAATGATTGAGTTTAATGTTTTACATAATTTGTTGTGTTCTCTACATTTAAACTTCAGCAAGTTCCAAAATTGTAGGTATTTTTACTAAATAAATAAATGTATGAGTGTTGTAATTGTTTATCGTGATTCAACTGTGCGCGATAACATCACGTGAATACTTATAATGATGATTCATTCTTATTTAAATTTTTCATGTTACGTATTTGTTGACCCTATGAAGCATTATTCGCAGTATGTTTCAAAACTGCGAATTTGATGTATTCTCTGTTTGCTAACCTAAGAGCATATGAATAGAAACAGTAGCTATCATCCCGGCAGTTTCCTGGTGTGATTAAGGAAACTTTTGGAAACAACCAGTCAAGATGGTCGGTCGTGGGGTCGATCCTGCATGCCTGCGAGATCTGAATGTATAAAGGTAAAGGAATAATAAAAGGTTCTTCAGGAAAATAAAGAAATGACTTTTTTTATGGATAATGATTTGATTATTCGTTATTCGGATTGTCTAATATCCATGATCCGGACAATGCATGGAAAAGATTGATCTAACTGAAACTATCCTAATTGTGAAAGTAAGCTATGTTGAATCTAACTTATTGTAATCGGACTGAAATTTCGTATGCGGTATAACCAAATCTAATACAACCTAAGTACGGTACAGGCAGTATTGAAACTAATAGGAAAACTATGGTACGTATATTTGTAGTTAATATTGCATGTTTATTACCGGATAATTGTTCCATTAATCACTTTCCGGATACCTGTTGGTTTGTTTGCTACCCGAGTAATTGTTAGATTTTTCGTCATACAGGTAATATTCGATTTTTTTCGGCTTATAAGAATTATTCGAAGAAACGGATTTCGTATATCAGCATAATTATTTTTTCTGTTACAAGTATATCAAATTATTCGGACATTAACATTCCTAACTTGACACTGCTTCCATTTCTAGTGCCGACACAAATTCTGCGATCGCAACCACTAGATTAGAGGGACTGTATAACAAAGACACCAACAAGATAGAGCGCTCAGTACTGTGTTATCCTTGTAATTTGGAGCACCCCGGTTTTTCTTTTTCAGGAGAAATAGAAGCAACAATGCACGTCACTATCTTGATGTGAGTGGATTCGCTGAATCACCTTTTGGAAACATGTGGATGTAACTTGGGTTATCCACTGCAGGGCTGCGTCTGAATAGCTTAGGACTAAGTAATTAACATAATTACATTGTTGCATGCAGTATCAAGGAAGGCGACTGAAGTGAAGAAGTCGCTCAATCGAGAGACCGGTGGCTTGGACAAACCACTGAGTCGTTGCGTAGGAAACCATTATTTTACATGGGGAGAAGGAAGGCGAAGCTACAGCGACTGACCACTCTGCTTAATGTTGCAAATGTACATTTTCAAGCTCCGAATAGAAAGAAATTATGACTGACCAAATAATTAATTTTAGTAATAGAAGTAGCCTTTATGTAATTATTTATATCCCCCGAATTCATCCAGTGGATATCTTTTAAGTTAACAGTGTAGATTACCCCCTGCAATATTGGTATTCACTTTCCGTTGATTTGTATAAAAATTGTTTTACTTGTTTTGTCACTCAGAACTAGAATATTCAAATTCTGCTTTCACGTAATTTGTTTTGGTAGCTATTTTGACTCTCATTATTTTGTAAATGTGAAGTTTGAAATATATTAGCGTAATGTATTATTAATGGTTAACTATATAAAACAATATGTCAATGAGAAATTATGTTATCTGGGTAGATAATAATGCATTTTTATAAAACATCACGAGTTAAAATAAATAGGACGAAAAACAAGGCGACAACAGAAGTTAAGAATTAAGCTTCTAAGAGATATAAAACGAGTAAAATAATTTCTATGTAAATCAATAGAGAGTGTATATCAAGTTGGTGGGGTGATCTACACCGTTAAAATGTTCTCCACCTCATCACAAAGTGCCGTATCTCAATCACTGCAACTCATCAGGGTAGCTGTTCGAAATTTGAGAAAAACAATGCTCTAAATGAAGATACGGCAGATAAAGTCACGAGTAACAGCAGAACAGACTTTTGGAACACCATATTTTCGGAGAATGTTGATACTACCACAAGCAATTCACTGGCGACATAACACAAATTTGGGATCTTTATAGATACGACACTTTGTGCTGAAGTGGACAATATATGCATGAAACAATGACATTATGTGCACAGATGCACTTTCTGAGTTAAGGAAATACCGAAAAGCAGTTAATCTTCTAGTTTTAGACCATCGTCTAGTCTATGGTAAAGTCCTTTTCACGACTTATCGAGCAACGTAGGATGTATATGTACTTTCATATTTCAGTTCACCTACACCAGTTTTATTTTTTAGGAGAAAGAGTAGCAACAGTGACTCTTTACGTATCGCCATCTTCATTTCATATGACTGGATCCGTTCGGTCGCCTCGGCTGCGGCTTGAAAGTGGCTGACGAGCTATTGCAGTGGCATGTGGCTTGGATGAGCCACTGCAGTGGTCCCATCTGTACAAGCTCTTAACGAACGGTGTGATGAGTGCGTACAGTTTGATCGAGTGAAAATCCGACAGAACTGTATTGATTGGCTTTATAATTGACAAAAATACTGATAGATGGGAGAATGTGTTAAAATGACGTTACTTTCTTGGTTATTTGCTTTCCCGACAGGGTCCTATAAATCGCATATGTACGTCACTATGAGATAAACCTAAGCAAAAACCTGGGAATGTTGAAGAGTTTTAAAATATAGAATGGCGATTGGCTGTTTTGCTATTTGCAACTCTTCTGAAGTTTGCCTTTGTCCCAGACGAATTTGTCAGCTAACAAAAAGGACTTCAGGTATTAAATAAATCCCACAAAATTGTAGCAAACTTCTCATTTTGTGGAACCAATGTATCTAGTGTGTTACATGTCACCAAAAGCGGTAGGAGGGGAAATTAATACTAGGGTGACCATTATCTTCCGGTTTCCGGGGAGTTTTCTCGGATTAAAGCTTTTATCCCGGCTACTTTTATCCTCGGTTCCATACCCTGTTTGATGAATAAATATCCTTCGAAAAGTTTTATTGTTTCATTTGAAAAGAAATATCCGAAAACGACTCCTGTGTAGGACTACCAAATGTATTCTTTTCAGGGGGTCGTAGTTTTGTATTTTCTACTTTTCGTTCTTGAGATTAAAAAAAAAACAAAATCAATCTGTTAGAACTAGTATGTCTCACCTAGAAAACAAAGACTTTTAGTAGTCAATACACAGGCTAACTGGTTGGAGCTAGAGAAACGAAATTTGATGTAAAGGTACATAATCACTAGCAGATTAAGCGAATATTATAAAATTTTGAAAACGTCGCCATCTTAGATCCAAAATGGCTACCAAAACATTGTTGTATAGAATATACAGCCTAAATAGCTGGAGCTAGAAAAAACGAAATTTGATATGACAGTACACCATCACTAGTAGACTATGAAAATATTACAAAATGTTTCCAAAGACAACATCTTCGTTCCAAAATGGGGAACCCCAAAAATTTATTTTCCACGCCGTTTGAGCTAGAGATACGAAATTTGTCATAAAGATGTATTATTAAGAGTAGATTAAGGAAATTTTACAAAATGTTAAAAAAGTCGCCATCTTGGATCCAAAATGGCCGCAAATCCCATTTGTGTATAATATACAGCCTAAAGGGTTGAATCTAGAAAACCGAAATTTGGTTTAAAGGTACATCATCACTACTAGGTTACGAAAATATTAAAAATGTCTCCAAACACGACATCTTAGATTCAAAATGGCGGACCCCAAAATTTCATCACATAGTTTCAGCTACGAGTTATCCCATTCACTTTCAATTGAAAAGAACGCCTTTTTCCCGGCGACAGGGTTTATCTTTTTCGATAAATCCTTGATATTGTAGAGGTAGTAAAAGAGGTAGAGGTAGGAAGGATATTATAAAGTTGAAATATACCTTTAATTAACTTATTGTAATGCAACAGCAGTACAAATACATTAATATTAAAACTGATGCAAAGAACGTTAGAAGTTATCCCGAGTTTCCCCGGAATCATTAAAAAAATATAATCACCTCAATAATACTAAAGTATACCCGTACCTATTGGAGTACTGGACATAAATACACGGGTTTTCCATCCCTACAAGGTAAGTAAGGTAGGTACCAAGGTAAACGCACGAGGTAGCAAAGAATTTTTCCCTTCAAATAACACCCTGAGTGTACCAATAAACAATATTTGTGGAAATTTAAGAATAATCTGAAGCAACGATCTCCAACAAAAGATGGCAGCAATACCTCCGCATATGTCTAACTTATTTTCACTGTTACATGAAAATTCATTGCTGCTCCTACAAATTCCTACCTAGGGAGTTCAAATTTTCAGACGAGAAAGTTCATAACCAATTGAAGAGAATGATCCATGCCAGTTTTTAATTTTCTTTTTTGTTCATTGTTGAAAGAGCTTGATTTTTATAGGTATCGATATTCACAACAACAATGAAGCGATTTCAACAATGAAGGAAAATTAAAGTAGAAATCGGCATTGATCATCCACTTGAATTGGTTATGAACCTTTCAGAAAGTTTGAACTCTCTAGGCTTGAATTCATAGAAGCAGAAAGGAAATTTCGTGCAACGATAAGAGTACATTAGACATATACGGAGATAATGCTGCCATATTTTGTTGGAGATCGTTGCTTTTATCCTTAAGGGGCACAACACGGTGTCGAATTGACGAAAGTTTTTATTTAATAGTGTAAACGTCTAACAAGGTTAAATTGTTTCTTTACTTATGGACTGGAAATGTAATGCCAATCGAACCCGTAGCCGTTTTCTTTGCCATCATCACATTAACTAGTACTGGCAAAAAGTAATCAACATTAGTGTAGAATCTGATGGGTACCTCTTATTATGAAATGGCTACGAAATGAAAATGTCCATAATGACATAAAATAGAGATATCCAGGAATTCAGTAACGACACTAACATCACGAACACAATAAAAAGACGGCAACGGATAATGTAGATTTAATAGGCGACGATATAAATGAACTACGAACAACACCGATGTCTTAGTAAAAGCGTGCGATGAGATAGGTCTACAGGTAAATATGGAGAGAACAAAATACATGATAACAAGCCGAAACATTAAGAATGAAGGAAATACTTGTAGATACATAAAAATTAAGAATTAAATCATAGAGAAAGAAATAAAATTGAAATACGTGGGAGAATATGTAACAAGCAAAGACGAGGCAACGGAAGAAATAAAAAGTCGCTTAGCATTGGGCAACGCATGTTTCTAGTTAGTCCTGAAGCTCCTAACCTCGCGATTAATTCCAAGATAGTTGAAATTGAAAATATACAGAACGGTTATTCTACCTGTAATACTTTACGGTTGCGAAAGTTGGAGTACGACCCTAGTAAATGAAAATAAATTACGATGTGTTTAAAAATAAGGTCTTGAGAAAGATATACGGGCCGAAACGAGACGAGATGATTGGGGAATGGAGGAGTCTGCATAATGAAGAACTTCACGGACTGTACGACTCACCCGATGTTGTAAGAATAATTAAATCGTGACTACTAACATTGGCAGGCCATGTAGCTCGGATGGAGGAGAAACGAAGAATATATTCCATTATGGTTTGTAAACCGGAGGGAAAGAGACCGCTGGGAAAACCGATACGACATTGAGAGGACAATGTGAGAAGGTGTCTTTAAGAAGTAGGTGTTCGTGATGAAAACTACCTAGCTTGATCTTGCTTAGGTTAGAATCCTATGGCGAACGTTTGTTACTGCGGCGATGAACTTGCGAGTTCCGTAAGCCATAAGTAAATAATATGTATTTATTTATTTATAGGCTGTGATTATTAATTTTACAAACAAGTTAAAATATGTTTTTACTAATTATATTTTCAATCTTTATTTACGTAGTGCCTTTCCAATCAATCTTAATTGTAAGTGGATTTCTTAGACGCAAATATATTTATCCTAAGATTGATTAGCCTAATTCCCTAACAGTGAATACTGCAGCTGTTCCTATCAGCGAATGTGTGAGATCAGCAATTCTTTCTTTTTATGTGCATGCGTTATCTTGATGAATTAAGAAGACTACATACGTAGTTACGTTCGTCGATACTGCAACAACCATATTTACGACAAGCCATTCTGTTCTTTCCTTGAACAATTAAATAATCATAAAAAAGAAAGCGATATAAAAATATAAACAATCTACCGTGCCTACTTAATGTGTTTGGCAACCTGCATCTCTTCGCAAGTGATATTATATAAAGTTTACATTCAGAAGTGCTTGCAATGTTTCATCAGAGTAATTCAATTTCTTGTACAGTGATGTGGTTTATCTTCACGGTTAGTTTACCTTTCTTTTTATGATAATATATAGTTCACATTGTTTGTTCACTATTTGGTATTATTATTTGGGAACATAATTATATTAGTACTTCTAATTCCAAATTAAGCCCGTAGACTAACATTTTCAAATTGATAACGAACCTACTTGCGTTGTGCTATTATAATTTGGTAACTTATGCTTCTAACCTTTTGCTATTATAATTTGGAAACATATTAGTACAGCTTAGTATAAGTTCAGCCCGTAGTCTAACATTTTCGTATTGATAAAGAAACTAATAAACAATGTAAGATGAGCAGGTTTGTATCCAACATTGCGACACAGTAAAGTTGCAGAAATAAAAAATCAATACTTTTTACATTGTTATTCAATACTGCTACGATAATCATTCACTTGTAACGTTATTTTTATGACATTTCAAAAATATGCTTAATATTACAACCCAAAGTTTTCGTTGACAATACAAATTTGTTTGAAATTGGAATTTATTTATTCTACATTTTCAGATCGTTTTTATATACGTATATCTGACCTAAGTCAATCGCAAGCAAAAGGATGAGAAATGTAACGGCCAGATCTGATTTGTCAATACGTTCTTTTATTTATTTAACAAACCCCAAATACAGCAGAGATTAGAAGTAAACGTTTTCGCCCCATTACTATTCGCGATTGCAAGTCATATATTCGTATATGTAAACAATATAGCAGCATCAGGGCTCTCTGTATACGGGGATAGTAAGATCACGGCTTTCCACATACACTGCCCCCATAGAGTCGTTAGAACAGAAGGTTGAGTTTTTCACGCACTCAATCTTAAAGCCGATCAAAGTCGTAATTAGAGGCCTCCCCATTGAAATGACTGATTTAGAGGTCCAGGACTATTTAAGAACAGAACTCGATTGTCCCACCCTTACAGTCAATAAGATACGAAGAAATACTAGAGAAGGAAAAGAGGATCTTCCACTCTTCCTTACAAGGTCCCGGACCTGGAAGTTAAAAAGTGGCTAGTTGCTCTTAAGCACATAATTAGGATCAAGTTTGAGTAATATGTGATGCAACCATTTATAGCGCAATGTCATACTTGCCAGAATTTTAAACATTCTAGTGCTAATTTTCCATACAAAGCCAGGTTTGTGAAATACGATGGGTCGCACCACACATCGGCGTGTAAGAAAAAGCGAGAAGAAAAACCACGATGCTGCAACTTTAATGGAGAATATACGGCCAATTACAAAGGTTGCCCAGCTTATGTTAAGTTACTGGGCGCGAAGCAAGTCAGAGCAGGGAACACCAAGTCCAAGTCCCCCCTTCTTCCTACACCTGCCCATCTTAAACCATTGAAACACACTACTCCAATTCCACCACTAATGTCCCCCAGTTTACCTTCTACTTCAACTGCCACTCAAAACTCCTACTTTCCACCCTCTGGTACCATTTCGAAACCAGAGGAAGTTCCTCCTCCTAAATCTTCTGTCCCCCACTCCCCCCAAAAAGAAAAAGTATAAGAAGGAAAAACACAAAAAACACCAGAAACACTAATCGCACAAAACAACTTTCAGAAACTGACACTGACAGTAGTATACACACATACACCTGTTAGGGATAATATTGCTGTAACACAAAGGGAAAACTGTACAGTACCGAACAAGACAGTCAATGACATCCCTCGTAGCCTCCAACTTAGCTTTGAGAGAGTCTGGATCTCATGCTGACAGACATGATTGCTAACTTTGAACGTAAAGACTTACTTCTCTATGTAAAGCGTTTGTTGCAGTTTTATAACTTAAACAAACACGAGCTTATTTTTCCATTATCCAATTTCTAGTTTCCTGTGCTCTTGCTGCTGATGGGTCTGCAGCCTAGGGGAAAATCTTTTATTCTTGCCTGGAATGCCTAAGGTATCTCTGAAAAGGTCGACGAGCTAGAACATTTCATTAATGAAAATAATATCTCGATATTTTGTTTCTGAGACTAATTTAACAACTAAAGATAGGTTTTTTAATATCAGGTCATAATATTTACAGGCATGATAGGAAAGACGTAAGCACTAAACACGGTGTACTAGCAGTAGTTAAGTCCACTTGTAAGCACGAATATGTCCCCATCCCACAGTTACAAACTATGGAAGCCATATAGATAAAAATCTTTATTAAAAATAGACCATTCATATTAGTTGGAATCACCTCACTGGGGTGATTCACAGGTAGATGGATGAATCCATTCTTAAAAATCATACTTCCATTCACTTAAACAAACTTCCAGATAAAATCATAAATTGAATCAAAACTAGAAATAAGTTACGTAAAAAGTATCAACAAACTAGGGATCTAGTGTATAAATATTCAATCCAAAACCTGAGACGGGTCATTGCATTTGAAATAGCTTAATATCAAGATACAGTTTTCGAAGATAAAGTTTCCAAAATGAGTTTCAAGGATAACTCTCTCTGGAAGTATACTAAAAACCTAACAAAGAAATTCATTAATGTACCATGTATACATGGTCAGAATGGCTTAGTTTACTCTGCCCAAGAAAAAGCTGACGCCATTGCTGATTAATTAGAAAGTTCTTTACAGCCCAATCACGAGCTAGCCGACGACGATCATGATAGAAAAGTAAAGAAAAAAGTAAATGAATTTGTAACCTCAGTTCCAACAGGAAAATTTAGAATAGTTAAAATGTCAGAAATTACACAGACTATTAAAAGGGACAAAAGCCTAAAAGCCCAGGGCTCCGGACAAAATTCAGAATATAATTTTAAAACAGCCCCCTAAAACCACACTTAAATACCTTAAACACATAATTAATAACATGTTGAAATTCATCCACTTCCCAACCGCGTGGAAACATGCTAAAATAATAAAGATCCCCAAGCCTAATAAAGATAGCTGATTTCCACAGAATCATAGACTTATCAGTCTCCTTAACACTATAGCCAAAGTAGCTGAAAGTATTGTGTATAGAAGACTGAAAGATTACTTGTCCGAAAACAATATAATTGCTGCCGAGCAGTTTGGTTTCAGAGCCAAACACTCAACCACACACCAACTGGTAAGATTCATCGAATTTATTACGGACAAGTTCAATAAAAAGCAAATGTCAGGGGCAACTCTGTTGGACGTAGAAAAAGCCTTTGACAGGTGCTGGTAGCCCGGCATCATGTATAAGATGATTCAGGCCAACATCCCCCCATACATTATACACTTTATTCGTTGATATTTAAACGATGGGACCTTCAAAGTCTGGCACCAGAATAAGAATTCCTCCAACAGAGAAAGAAAGGCAGGAGTCCGACAGGGATCCCTTCTATGCACAATTTTATTCCTTGTTTATGTAAATGACATCCCAAGGTGTCCTTAAACCGAAATAACAATGTACGCTGATGATTCGATAATCTACTCAGCTTCATTTCTACCCAATCGCGTAATTAAATACATACAAGAGCATCTCGATATCCTTAAACCATGGCTTAAAAGATGGAAGATCAAAGTTAACGCGAGCAAATGCAAAGCAATTCAATTAACTAAGAGACGCCGAAATCCGGAAGTGCAATTAGTACTAAGCCGCACAAAAATAGATTAGGTCAAACAAGTTAAATGCCTAGGTGTAACATTAGACGCTAACTTTCGCTAAACATACACGATATCAATCGGGTAAGGCGCATGGGCGACTGTTTCAACTCGCGGCACTCTTTAAGTCCCCTGCACTTAACATGCAAAGTAAACTAACGGTTTAAAAAAATGCTCGTTCGACCTATTATAACTTACGCAGCTACATCTTGGGACTTCGCAACCAAAAGCCATATCAACAGGTATTAGTTAAATATGAATATATATATTCTCTCTATTACGTACTTCACTATCTAACGTCGAGTATCTAAAATCAAATTAGAAACAAACTCAAAGTTTCCGAGTAGTAACTTTAAAATATTTATTTCCTGTAGTTTAACCAACGCATTGTAAAGGTATTCGTTGAGAATGACCACGATTTCATTATTAGGTTGGCTTGCCATAAGTTATCATTTCTTAGAGCAACTACTATTCAGATCACTATACATTGCATAACTGCCAGATTGGTTAGATTCTTTCACATGCTCTACGACCAGTATAAAACAACAACAGTTAATTTCCAAACATAATAACATGCATTAGCAGAAAGTTCTTCCTGTTATATCAATGTAAAATTATAGATTTCCAAAATAGTAGGTTAGTTCCAATTAGCATAACATGCATAAAACATCTTACACCGCTATAGGTTAGTTTTAGTAGAAAAGATTAAGCCATTTCCAAAGCTTAGATTCATTTAAGTAAAATCAAATTAGCCTTAGCATGCACAACATGGTACAGAAGAAAACACTAACAGACACCTTTTTTACATTTACACAAGCCATAACAGAAGCTATAATTGTTGACATTGTTGAGTAAAAGACTTTCATCGGTAAAATTCATATCAGTAATTGCTCTGGTAATAAAACAAATATATTTTACCTTTCCTTGAATTATCCTTTTTTTATCCCAGAATCTTTCCTAAAAGATTCAGGTTCAGTATCCATAGTTTAAATCAGTATACAATGCGAGAATACACTGTTTAACTTCACCATCCACAAATCGGTATCCACAAACAATATCTATGATTTTCAGAATCAAAGCAACAGCTGATCTGATTTTGTCAATCGACAAAACCAAGTACTATCCAAATATATAAAGTTGTTCATCACAATCAAGTGATTTTATTCGTTATGATGTCATCCATAGATTAAAAATTTATATAGATAGCTGACTTTTTTTTTGAAGTTAACGTATTTATATTGTAAACATTTTGCCCTACAACCATATTGTTGAAGTTTAATTAAATATATAACAATAATAAAATAAAATATATATATATATTATGTTGCAACAAGAATAATAACATAATATTTGATCTGCTTTAAAACATTAAAACAATAATCTTTTCATTCCAACAATCAGAATAAAATAACAATTGTATTTAAACAACAAAAAAAATCTTCAAAGCAGGAAAATCTCGTCTAATGCCTTCCCAGGAGGCAACGTACCAAGAATAGAAGATACATTCCCTCGCTGAATTGCAATACTGAGGCGCTGGATTAGGAAGGTGGTCGAGCGAGCATCACCTGAAACGACCTGTATTCGCCGATCAACTTCTTTAATAAAATTAAGGCCTGCCGTGCCCCAGGTACCACTTGACTCAATTGCGATCGCAACAAAAATATACTGTGCAAGTAGATTAGAGTATTTTCGATTTTTATCGGCCTCTCTACGAATAGCAGCACCACCTGCTTTCAAGGAAGAATGAGTAACATTTGAAATGGCGAATGTATCAGCGCAGGTGAAATCCCATAATAGAGGTCTTCCTCTTTTCCATGGAACTAGTGTTATTCCATCAGGTCTCTTACCGTCGGAGCGGCTACAGCCAGATGGTTCTCGTACCGATGGTACGTTAGCAGAAACTAGAGCTCTGAGGATGACATCATTGACACTAGAATGACGCATGTGTCTACCAGCACTCCTGATACAGGAGAGACCATGAAGGCCCCGTTGATCCACGAATGCTCCACAGGCTGGACAACGATGAGGTACACAGACGTCTGCTCCTAAACGTAAGGCAACAGCAACCCGGAAGCTTTCATTCGAAAGATGTAGGCCAAGAGGAGGAGAAGGCAAAGCTTGGAGCCAAGCACCGGTCTCAGGTGAATACACTGCTAGTAGCCTGGCTTTATCTTCAAGACAAGTAGCGGATTGTAGTAACTGCGATTGTGTACGTTTGATGATAGGATCGTCCCAAGAAGACTTAGAGCTATTGACATCCAAAAGAGGAGAACTTAATCCACTTAACGTAGACCATTTTGTTTGAACAATCTTGAATAGAGGCGTCCGGGTCGAGGCAAAGGCCCAGTGGAAGGATAGACTCAACGAGACGACGAGAACCATGGAAAGATGCTAAAAAGGACGGAATCGCCAAATCCATGGCCCGACGAAGGCCAAGTCCACCTGACCGAACGGGTAGGGTAGCCTGTAACCAAGCCTTGCCACTCAAAGAACAATTAAGGATCGATTCGAGGCCTGCCTGTAAAACACAATCGTAACTCTGTAACAAGGACTCTTCCCGCCAAGAAGGAGAACAACGTAAAAAGTACATTAATCGGGGGATGGAAAAGGAAGCACGAAGTAGATAGAATGCTGAATGTGCTGAAATCGAAGATAAGCGGGAAAAAAAATTCAAGCTTAGAAATCTTCTCAATCAGTAGACTCCGTAGGGCCTCGGTAGAGATGGCGGAGCCAAGTAGATATGCTGAATCAGAAGTCATAAATCGTATTCCAGGAGCCAAGTCCATGAATCTTGAATAAAAAGCATCGTTCTGGTCTTGCGGAACATTTAGAAAACTAACTTCACACTTCGAAAAATTCAGATGTAAGCCAATTTCTGAGGATGCATCCCGAATGTTAAGTAAGGTAGAAACAACTAGGTCTGGATCGTCCCCGATAGTGCCATCATCTAAATACCATAAGTTTAATTCGATTGTTATAGAATTGACAATAGATTGTAGTGTAATTGCAAAAAGAGCAGGACCGAGGGGATCACCCTGTTGGACTCCACGTTGAGATAAAATGATGTCATCACCCAGAAAGAGATCACTAGGTTGAGAGTAACACTGAAAAACATAATGATAAATCAACCGGAAATCTTTTTGAATCACCTTCAACATGGCATCGCGATTTAATTCATTGAAGGCATTGCGAAAATCAAGCTTTACAACGGCTTTTGGACGAGAATGATGAGATGAAAAGTAAATACGAGCGGCATGGACAGCAGCCTCGGCACCGTAAGGAACACATACTCCTAATTGGTGAGGGGATAGAAAAGTATTAACGGAATCACGAAATCGAAAACATATAATTTTTGCTGTCAAACGACGCCACACATTACCGATCGCAATGGGACGAATTCCTCCACACTTCTTTCTTAAGGCGATCAAGGTGGCGCCAAAGAAAATTGGACGAACATCCATAGGTACTTCCCCAGAAGAGATAATAGAAATAAAATCGCATAAAGAAGTAATGAGTTGATCTTTTAAGCCAACATCATTACACATCAAAAGATCTTTAACAATCGCAGGACGAAGACCATCCAATCCACCTGCGGATCCAGAAGGGAAAGAGTTTATAGCCTTTAAGAGTTCGGAGGCAGACACTCGAGACATTATGGAAGCAGAAGGAGGAGGATCCGGCAAAATGAAAGAATTAGATGGAGGTTGATGTTTTTTCTTTAAATCTTTCAAGATATTGGCGTCTGGTGTAACTACTATATCGTCGGAGGTAAGTAAGCGAACCGCACCACGAATATTTCCATCAACAATCTTGTTTTCAACCATCTTGATGTTGAAGGAATCATTAGATGAGCACTTTTTCCGTCGTTTTGTTGAAGGGCAAGGAATTGCATCACGATGATTGTCGAGCCAACAACGAACTCCTTGCTTAACCCAAGTAGTGAGATTAGTCACATGATCAGACTGTTGCGGTACGCGCAGAACAGCATAAGGAAAGAAGAAAATGTCCATCCAGGTATTTACATCGTTTGTTCTGACCGCTTGACTAATCACTGCATGGAAAGCTTCCGCCACTGCAGAACGTGCACCTCTGGGGACTCGACGAAGAAGAGGAATAGACGACTTTGATCTACTAAGCAACTTCTTAGTTTCAGATAGCGAGGACTTGAGGTCATTGGAATTGCTGTGGACGAGACTGGAAGACGATGCCGGAAGGAGAACAGGAGCAGTAGAGAATGAGACACTCGTTCTACTAGAATCCTGATGAGTTTTGCCAACATGAATAGAGAGTCCTCTTGAACTTACAAAACATTTACCGCAATGAGGGCAAGAAGCATCATTTGAACTCCTCGGCAATAAGGCATAAACACTAGAGGAGAATACATGATCCGATGAAGTCAACGTTGTGGTTCCCGAAGATGCTGCAGAATCAACACTCGTGCCCTCATTGTCATCAGAGATCAAGGATGAATCATGTGGGGGAATATTAAGAAAGTTCGATGAAGCAGCAGACATCGTTCAAGGAAACAAAGAATCATTTAAGCGAAGTAAAACCCATTACACATTCAAATATTTGAAATGTATTTGTTGTAATAACGGCAGCAAAACATCATTATCTTGCAGCAAAACTTTTAATATATTGCTATTGTTGAAGAATTCAAAATCGTTAACGAACAATAACTGAAATTTCCTTTCTTCAACATGACACAAAACATGAATTAAATAAAATCACATCCAATATGAGCGAATCCATGTCGATTAACAGATCACTCATGTAGGGCAAGACGCCAGAAGAAAACAACTCGCACTACACAGAAATGCTCTGAAAGATGGAACGGAGTCAACATGGCACCAAACAATTTCTAGCACCGCTGACTCTTTTGTGTCGAAATGCATAGATAAAATAAAATAGATATGCCAGTCCAAATATATTTCCAACAACAGGCTAAAAAAGGTACAGTATCGAGCCGTCCGACTCATACAGGGACTAAACCGATTCATTCCGGTTCCAGACAATCAGAGAAACCTAACCAAATCGTTCTATTCATCCTCCCAAGACAACCCAAATAAGTTAGTAAGTACACTTGGTACTTACACCCCGAAAATGCCATATAAATATAATAGACCTATCCACATTCTAAAGCAGAATCCATTTAAAAAGAAAAAGATAATCCGTAATAGTTTAGTAATCGATGACTGTACATAATATACAAAATAATCACTCTGACAATGCTGTAACAACAGCTCGAATACGTATATATATATATATATATATATATATCATCATCATCATATTCAGCCGTTTTCTATCCACTGCTGGATGAAGGCCTCCCCCTTTTCTTTCCACATATCTCGGTCTGCTGATATCCTCATCCATGTAGCTCCTGAAAAACGCTTGATTTCATCTACCCATCTTACATTTGGACGTCGTCTCGGTCGTTTCTTTTCTCTAGGAATCCACTGTAGTACATTTGTCGTCCACCTTCCATCTGTTCGTCTAGCTATGTGACCGGCCCATCTCCACTTCATCTTCTTCGCAGTCTTGATTACATCCTCTACCTTTGTTTGTGCGCGAATCCATTCATTTCTCTTCCTGTCCCTCCTGGTTATTCCTAGCATGCACCTCTCCATTGCTCTTTGTGTGACTCTCAATCTTTGAGTCGTTTGCGCATTCAATGTCCAAGTTTCGCAGCCGTACATCATTACAGGTAAGACACATTGATTATAAACTTTACGCTTCAGACACATTGGAAGTTTGCTTTTGAAAATAAAGTGTAGTCTTCCAAAAGAACTCCACGCCATTTTACATCTTCTATTTATTTCATCAGTCAACTTTGCATTCGATGTTTTAAGCTGGCCTAGGTAAACATACTCATCAACTATGCCTATTGTCTCTCCGTTAATCTTCACTTCCTTCTTTGCAGCATGTTGGTTGTACATTACTTTTGTTTTACTTAAGTTCATTTTAAGGCCGATTTTCGAACTCTCGTTACTCAGTTCTTCCATTCTGGTTTGTAGTTCTTCTGCACTTGAAGCAAACAGGACTATATCATCAGCGAACCGTAAATGATGAAGATATTCGCCATTAATTTTAATTCCAACTTCATCCCAGTTTAAATTCTGGAACACTCTCTCCAGGACCGCACAAAACAGTTTCGGAGAAATTGAATCTCCTTGCCTTACCCCTTTTCCAACTTTAAATTTTTCACTGTCTTGATGCAGCCTAATGACAGAAGTGGCAGTCGAGTAAATGTTTCGCAGTAAC
>JAGDQP010037582.1:0-18556 GCA_022664845.1 Lepisma saccharinum | reverse complement strand
TTGTCTCCGTTCTTTCTTTTCTCTGGGAATCGAATGTAGTACATTCGCCGTCCATTTTCTATCTGCTCACGCATGTATGTAACCGATAGTTCAAAGTCGTCATATATAGGTTCAATCGAGCTGCGTTATCTGTATTCTGATAGTTTATGTTCTAAACCTAAGCATTTTAACCCCTAAGTTCGTACAGGATTGGCCACTGACGTTGTCAACTTCATTTTGTCCTCCGGTCAATGAGGTCTTCCGATACTTTTTTTTACTTTCTACCATCATGTAATACAAATGATGGAGTGCAAACATTTAGGTCAGCAGGAAGTTTGAGGACCATCAATTGCAGGCGCTGTTGGACGAGGACGATACCCAATCGCAACAAATGCTTGCCGAGCAATTAGGCGTTACTCAAGCAGCCATTTCCATGCGTCTACGTGCCATGGGAAAGGTTCAGAAGATCGGAAAATGGGTGCCGCATGAATTGACCGATCGACAGTTGGAGAGACGCCAACACACATGCGAAATGTTGCTCTCCAGACAAAGAAGAAAGTCGTTAGTGCATCGGATTGTGACGGGCGATGAAAAGCGGATATATTTCGCGAATCCTAAACGCCAGAAATCGTGGGTTCATCTCGGCCAACCATCAACATCTTGCTCGAGACCAAATCGCTTCGGACGGAAGACGATGCTGTGTGTTTGGTGGGATCAACAGGGTATGTCTACTTTGAGCTGTTGCAACCGGGTCAAACTGTCAATGCCCACCGCTACCACCAACAACTGATCAACGTGCACCGTGCTCTGTGTGAAGAAAGGGCGGAGTATCAATAAAGACATGACAAGCTGATATTCCTCCACGACAACGCCCCATCGCACACGTCAAAAGTGGTCCAAAACTACTTGGAGACACTTAAGTGGGAGTGCTACCCCATCCCGCTTATTCACCAGACCTGGCCCTTAGAGACTACCATCTGTTTGCGTCGATGGGCCACGCCCTCGCTGAGCAGCACTTCGATTCGTATGCAGACGTCCGAAAATGTCTTGATGAGTAGTTTGCCTCGAAAGACCAGGACTTTTTTGGCGTGGTATGCACAAATTGCCCGAGAGGTGGGCAAAATGTCTAGCTGGCGAGGGAAAGTACTTTAAATAACTTGCTTTGTACTTTCTATGAACACACCATGTGTTTTGCTGACTACAAAACAGCGGATTTAAGCTTATACACCTTCTATGTACATGATCAGCTTATACTCACGAAATGCAAGATAGAAATAACACATTTACAGAAAATACCACAAAGCTATTATAAAGCTACAATTGCTTTTTTTAATAGTACAACAGTGAATATAGAATAATATATACAACAAGATACATTTTCAAAGAATACAATATCAATATTATACTAGGTATCACTCACTTCCTCGTTAGCTTATTGTTGTTTCTAAAAAGTCTTTCACACTGTATAAGCATTTTTCCACAAGTAATTTTCTTAACATAGTTTTAAAAACTGTTTCTGTCTTTTGCATGTTTAATATTTTCCGGCAACTTATTAAATAATTTAATGCCCATATAATATTGTGATTTCGAGTACTTGGCTTTTGTGATACGGTAGAGATAAGTCTTGATTATGTCTGGTATAATGATTGTGTTTACCACAGTTCTTGTTGAAATGTTCTATGTTATTATACGTCATGAGAAGGACTTCATATACGTATAGTGAAGGAAGAGTTAATATATTTAATTTGCGAAATAGTCATTTACATGATGTTCTTCTAGATTTACCGGTTATTGCTCTTAATGCTTGCTTCTGACATAGAAATGGTTTCTGTCTATTTGGAGAGTAGCCCCAAAACGCCACTCCATATCTTAATTGTGATTCAAATATTGCGTGATAGACGGTTAATATAGTATTTTTATTTACAATAGGTACCAATGATCTAATTATAAAGATGGCTGAAGAGAGTTTACTGCATAATGTATCCACATGCTCCTTCCAGTTTAATTCTTCACTGAGGAATTTTGTAGATTTAGAACATGCAATTTCTTTATTCATTATACATATTTTTTTGTGTACAGCTGATCTTTTGTTGTTTATTATGGAAATTTATGCATTTCGTCTTTTCACTGTTTAATTTTAGTTTATTATTTTCAAACCAGGTTTCCGATTGAGATACCGTTGTGTCTATCTGTTGTTGGAGATTTATCATGTCGGACTTGAGAAGTACATTTGTATCATCCGCATAAGGAATTGTATTACCTTGTGTGACGTGTTGTGGAAGATCGTTGATGTATATTAAAAACATTAGCGGTTCGAGTACAGAACCTTGTGGAACACCAACTTTCAATTGTGTCGGAGAGGAAACAGTTTTCACAATTAAACCCATTCTTTCGTAAATGTGATTAATTTCTACTAACTGTGTTCTGTTCAGTAAATAAGATTCAAGCCACGATAGGGGACTTCCTCGTATACCATAACGATACAATTTACTTAGTAATATTTTGTGATTAACACTATCAAAAGCTTTGCTTAGATTACAAAAAATACCAAAAGAATTTTCCTTCCTATCCATCCTATCCTTCCTATTATTTCCAAAAGGGTAATAGTATATCTAGCCCATTGATAATGTGCTGAATAAAATCGGAGAGTGCGGTTAGAGTTGATTTTCCACGAAGAAACCCATGTTGTGATCGAGATATAACGTTGTTACACGAGAGATGATTTTTAATTCTATCACAGATCACGGTTTCAAATATTTTTGAGAAAGCGGAAGTGAGAGATATCGGACGGTAATTTTTAACATCTTTCTTATTTCCTTTTTTAAATAGAGACTTGCTAAGATGATATTTCAGGAGTTATTTATTTTCGGTGTATGAAATACACGTCGACGAATTTCGACTATAGTATTTTAAATGTATCGCAACGTGTATTTCAGAAGGCTGCTTAATATAGCATATACCCTATGACCTACTTTGTTCCACAAAATAAGTTAGTAAATGCAGAAAATACTTCTAACTCTATTTAAATTTTGTTCGAATGTTCTCATATATAAATAATGACTTCGACGTGTCCAGATGCAGTGAACTTTTACGTGTTTCTCTAGTATGTGCCGTACACAGTTTTCGTAAACGAACAGTTAATTCTAACCTCATATAATCCAACCAAAGTCAATCGAACCTATTTCGTAAATAATCTATCATTATAAGCTATTATTAAAATGAACTGATTCCTTTGCCCATGCATGGTCAAAAAGAACGGAAGGTGCAAGATGAAGTAATATCAACATTTAAGCAGTATGCGTATTACGAAATTTTTACGGGAGGGAGGGGGAATGAAATGTTTTTAATGAAACAACAAGATGAATCATATACGTTATATGTCTATATGCGTGCACATACACACTCATAGAAGGGATTTCCTCTTCATCACCGCGTTAATTCGCACTCTGCCATTAAGGGAAAGAGGCACAGTTAGACAGCGTACTAACACTTTTGATTATATTGCAAAATACGAATAAGTCGATTTAAAAAAGCCCAATAGCAAGGCTGCCCAATAAACGTCTCTTCCGTATAAAATTGTAATCGAAATTTTAGGAGTAAAATTAACCTTATAGCATAGCTTTAAATGAAGATGTTATTGACGCCATATATTTTCAACGAGAGAAACGAGCAAGAAGTTTAAAATCTCATTTTTCATGTAAAACTTGGGATCAAGAACGCCCATGTTGTGATTATCATAGAGGGGCGGGGAAAAAACAGCGCCCACACACATACTGCTTGTTTTAAAGTTTTGAATAACAAGATTTCCTCAAATTGTGTCATATTAGTATAATTTTCCCCGGCTAAGAGGGAGGTAAGCTCTCCGCTATTTTTTAAAAATAATATGAACCCTTATCATACCAAGGGGGCCCTACAGGAACCCCAGAAAATGATTTTCTTCTGCCGACTGATAACTATTGGGCGTAAATACTTTTGGATTTTTCTATGCCTTCCTCATTTAGTCCTAGTAATAGGAATGGAGAAAGAAAAAAATCGGCTAGAGGTTTTCTAGAAAAAACTACAAAACTAGCCTAGGGGTTCTCTAGGGACTTCGCTTGGTATTTTATGTTCTATTGCACACCCGATTTTGATGTCCTACTTTATTGCTTATGTCCTTCATACGCACTGTTTTCTGTTCTATAATGTCCTATTTCACGTTGTATTATATGTCCTACTTTATGTCCTATTTCACATCGTATTGTATGCTCAATTTTATGTCCTGCTTTACGTCCTCTTCCATCCCTTATTTATGTTCTATTTCAAGTACTATTAATGTCCTATTTTATGTCCTAATTTTCTAAGACTAAGAGTTTTACACCTAGTAACTTTTTAAAGTATAACTTGTTTACATTATACAGCAATTACATTTCGTACAGAATATTTCCTGTTTGCAATAATAAAAGGATGATATTATGCCTACAAAACGTAAGTAGAGTTTTGAGTAATAAAGTAACATTTCTAGTACGAGAAAATTGAGAATCCTACTACTATTACGATGAACTCGAGTAATAAAATATTCGTGAAAAGTATGGCCGCTTGAAATAAGGTACAGTGAAAAATGAACGTGGAGTCCTCTAGGGACCCCTTTTGGTACGTAACATCGATCAACTGACCTTGGTATACCTGTAGCCACGGTAGTGTAAATTTTTGTGTGCGTAATTTTCAACTTACACAAGGTATTAATGATTGAGGAATAATATCAGACCTGCGATTACTTTCACACTGAAACCTATTTTCAAGTCTTTTTCCGTAAACCAAACTGTATCAAGTGTGAATTAATGTGGTGTTCCCATATGTTTGAGTGGTTACACTAGCTGACTTTGCAATCCAGAAAAAACGACTGTCAGGGTTTCCAGTTCTCCAAGAACCTCTAGTTGTCAGTATTGCCACCTCATGATATAATATCACCATGGCTTCTATACTGTTAAACGGATCTGCACCAAAGTTTGCAAGATTATTCTTCCTTCTACATAAGATCAACACGATGGTAGAAAACTGTACCCCTCGCGTCCTACTCCAGTTGTCAGTATTCCCAACTTATGATAAAATATAACATCATTATGGCTTCTATACTGTTAAAAGGATCTTTCTCAAAGTCTGCAAGATTATTCCTCTACATAATACAAACAAGACGCTAGGAAACAATACTCCTGCATATACTCCAGTTATCAGTGATGCTAAACTTGACTGCAAATTGAGTTTTTCTAATCTTCTGCAAAAACTTCTATGCCGTTGCATGTATCCCCACAAAACTGGCATGAATACTCTTTGACACCCTAGGAAAGCAAGTAGGCGACGGTCCCCACCCACTAGAACATCCAAGATATTAGAGTTGCCAGCCGATAAAATTGAAGTTCTACAATTACTTTCACGCTGTTCAAAGTATCTACACACCTGTAGATTACTGGAAATTCTACGGAGGAACAGTTTCTTTCTTTCATCTTCTTGCAGTTTATTGTTATTTCTTTGCACTTTATATACAGTGAAACCTCTCTAAAGCAGACAACCACGGGGAATCGAAAACTGTCCGCTATAGAGAAGTGCTCGCATTGCAGAGGTTTCAATATTTTCTTACGTAAATTAGTGAGCAATGTTATATGCAACCACCCTGGTGGACGAAGCAATTGTATACTACATGAATATAACTAAAATATTGCATTACTCTCTGCCGTCTAAACTGTACTTTATGTTCAGGGCACAGAAAATTTCCGTGTGTTTGTGATTTTTTAGAGGGAGGAAGAGAGAGAGAGAGAGAGAGAGAGAGAGGGGCAAAAATGGTCCAAAAACTGAGAAATATGTTATTGTTTTTGTGTAATTCGTCACTTTATACGATTTCCTCTCTTCCATCTTTTCTATGTCTTGCGCCTCTCTTTTGCCATTTTACCATACGAGTGGAGTATGTTTCTTCCTTCAAGTATATTGCTTATCCACAGTTGCACAAAAAATGTCCAGTTCTATCAGCGATCAAAATGTTTATCAGACTGTAATTACGAACTGCGGAGGGTAATTTGTTCAACCATTCTATGTGGCAATATGCGGAAATCACTTTGAAAGTGTCCGTTATGCGGACGTAAATATTGCTTAAAAATGACAAGACATTTCCGTGTCCACAATACATAGTGTCCTATTTAGAGAGGTTTGCCAATATGTTTCTTCTTATAGCGATGGATGGGGATTACAAAATATGTCCGTTACGTGAGGTGTATGCTTTAGAGAGGTGTCTGTTACTAGAGGTTTCACTGTATATGATTGTTAGATATATTCCTACAGGATGAGAAAACTACACCATAATGCAGTTTGTCTTCAAGATAAATCCTTCCCTTCAATTCATTAGCAAAGGATATCCTAGCTTTTCTATTCGAGACTACGCAGAGGGCCAAAAAACCTTGAAATCTGCACTAACGGGAGGGCAAATCATATATTCTTATACGTGGAGGTCTAATACAACTAATATTCCACGAAACGGAAAAGCGACTTAACCCGGGTTAAGCCTTTCTTCCAATGAACTCCTCAATTAGGAATGACGTCATTCGAAATGTAAACTATAACTATTCGTTCTATTTAGAAAGTAGTTGCATCTGCATTTGACGTCAGTGTTACCTGTTGTCGTTGCCATAAACCAGGTGTAACAAGCAAAAAGGACGTTACCGAAAAATATCAAACAGTCGCTTAGCCCAGCAGCATAGAATATCGAGCCATTACGGCCCAATACTGGGCCAATAACGCGTATATTCATCATGGTTGGCCCAGTATTGGGCTCATATTGTCCCGATATCCTGTACTGATTTGCTAGCATCGGACAACCTATGTTTCTGGTCAGTCAAGAAACTCCTAATTCTCGATTAATATCAGGAAAGTTGAAGATGGAATAGAACAGTTTATAGAACGATTATTCTGCCGGCAATACTTTATAATTCCGAAAGTTATAGTATGCCGTGGCAGATTAACAAAAATTATGTGTTATTATCTTTTTTACAATAAACCTTGTGTTGGTAAATGTTGAAATTAACACAGAAAAATTGACAGCCGCCATATTTTTCTGTGTTAATTTCAACATTTACTAACACAAGGTTTATTGTGAAAAAGGTAATAACATCTATTCTTTCATACTGCCTGATAGCAGAAAGATTCCTCAACCAAAAATCTCCACCTGAGTGGAGTGCCTGAACCTCGTAACCAGCGGTGAAGAGTTGGGAGAGTGTCTAGGCGAGAGGAACATTCCATATACACAGAATGGTGTAATTGGTAACATATCTAGCCGGCAACTGGGAAATTCAGGTTCGAGTCCCGGTCGCGGCGGCTGTCAATTTTTATGTTAATTTAAAAAATTATATATGTTTGCAAAAAATGCTTTGAGAAAGACGTAAGGGACAAGATGACCGGAGACTGGAGGAACTGCATAATAAAGAACTCCACAGACTGTACGATTCACCCGGTGTTATATGAATAATAAAACCATGACGAAAATATTCACAATATATAACAAAAATAGATACATAAACTTGGAGCGATTCACCCGGTGTTATATGAATAATAAAACCATGACGAAAATATTCACAATATATAACAAAAATAGATACATAAACTTGGAGCGATGAAAGTACTAAGATAAAATATAAAAATCACTGTAGTGACAGGGGTTGAAATTCAGCCGCGTTTTGGACCTACATACCGCAGAAAGCGTGAAAAAATGAATTTTAGAGCTTGATATCTCCAATACCATTAGCAGTAGATATGAGGTGTTATGGTAGCGTCAAGCCGTCAATCACTTCATTCAAACCAACTGTATCCAAAAATACATATTCCAAAATTGTGCAATGGTATGCAATTGATTCCTGAAAGAGTGTAGGCGGTTGTCAGAACTTCTCTGAACTAAAGGTAGGTTGAAATGAACATTATTAGGTGACTTTCCATCTGAGTAAATACGACATACGTAATCACGCCATCCATCCTGCAATGGCCTTCTCTCTCACTGATAATAAATAAACATAGACATTCGTTGAAAGTATGTAATTCTTACCATTGTTTGTTATGCAGTCACTAGTTAAAAAAATCGTTTGTCATATGAGAGCTGTTGGAGATATCAACTTGCTATTGCTACCTGCTGGAAAGTCGTCCCATTCGATCTCGTTTTGACACACCATTACTTCAGAGAATTTCTAGTAATCACCTACTTCCTCTGAGGAATTCCTTACGCACGCATTACCCAACTTCGTAAACTGCATTTATGGATAAAAGAGGTTTATAGTCTTTGGACGATTCACGCCGGCTCGGCTTGTAACCGTGAGTTATAGTATGAGTATACGAACTCGGAAAAGTTATTTTATTTGTTACTGTAAAATGAAGCCAGTGCCAGAGTGCAATATAGATGGTACGCACGTACTCTATAAACAAAACTATAATGGGGAGCCCAATAAAACCTAAAATAGAATTGTTATTGTTTGGTTTAATTAATAAAAATATTTCAAAATAAAAAAAGTAATAAGCATTATTAATTGTTTGCATGTATTAGTCACACACACACAAACACACACATACACACACATACACACACACACACACACACACATATATATATATACATATATATATATATATATATATATATATATATATATATATATATATATTGTATATATATATAGGGTGTTCCGTAATTCCTATGACAGCGTTTGGGAGTTGAAAGTAGACATCAAAACAAACAAAAAACTATATGGACACAAATCGCAAAGCGGCGTCCTTTACGAGTTATGGGCGTGGGAAATTTGGCGGCACGGAACTTTGAGACGCTATAGCACAAAGACGAATGGCCGTGACACAGGCGGCGTGGAATTTCATAAAGTCATATGCGCTGTATCCAAAAATATCAAAATCAAAACTCCAGAACAATTGCGCAAAGGATTCCCCAAAGGAAGTGAGGGATTCCCGCTTATGTTTGCAAATAAAGATCGGTGAAAATGAGCTGGAAAGGAAAGAGTATGTAATATTAAAGTAGAATTCGTCTGTGCCACTTCGATAGTGCAAACAGAATTAAAGATATGGAGAATTGTGGGGATGCTATGAGTGGTTACATAACTACAAGTAAACAAGTTGCAAGTGTATAACGTTTTTGAAATGTCACATGAAAGATAGTTGGTTTGCTGAGGGTTCTACGTACATGTGAAACACGCAAAAGCAGTACAAAACTTAGTCTTATTATTGATCTGTGTGAATAACAAATGATACTAGTAGTATTAAGCCGAGAATCATTGTGCAAAATGTGACTGGACTCTATTCATGTTACATAATAATCAAAGTTTGTTACCAAACCACCCTGGGTTGTTCGCAAAACAACTGGCATTAATTCAAACCATGCAGCTAAACTCTTGGCTTTCTGCAACCCTACTGGGTGTGCCTGAAACACATTGACAGTAGACTGTCCTAAGTACATACTATGGAAAAAAGTCATACATATAATTCAAGACAGGCATGTGGTATTTGTGTTTGCGATGTACGCTATCTGCATTAACAGAGAATGTCATTGAGTGACATGTAAAATGAATGAAGCACTTTGTGTGTCTGCCTGCCACGCGGTATGTGTCCGAACCCTACTGCGACCGAACATCGTGACGGAAAGTTTCACTGGTGTAGGTCATTCTCACCGGACAAATGCTAAGATACCTTCTGTAAGGCCAGGGCTGTTGCTTTCCAAAGCGTGGGCCCTTATCTATCCCGACCGGAGCTTCAGATACGCAATGGCCATAAATAACAAATACAGTAGTATGTAGTTTCGAAGTGTGTTTCTGGTTCCGAGAGTGTGCCTAGGGTATGACCGAAGGTAATTGTTAAATACCGAGTTCAAAGAACGAGTGAAGAGGGCCAAGACAGAAGGCGGTTTTGTACAATTTTGAAACGAATGTCGAAGCTTGAGATATGCCACTCATTGTTGCACGTGTCCCCTGTGGGTGAGTGGTAACGCGCGCTTCCGTCTAACAAAGGGGTCCCGGGTTAGATTCCCGGTGGGGACACATGTGAGTCGGAACCCACGTAAAGCTGTAGGTCCCGTACTTAGAAGCTCTTTAGCTCGTTTAGGACGTTAATAATTCACGCACGCACGCACGCAGATGTGATTGGAAGACATTAATATGAATGCATGAAGTATTGGACTATTTCTATTTATGAATGCTTGTCGACCGGAAACAACATGATGGCACAATGAAGACTGAACCATACGAGCCTTATCATTCAAGGTTGTCACAAGACACGCAGTAATCATCACCAGCTGAGCCAAAACCACAATTTGCCATTTTTGTTGTTCATAGTGGAATGTGTGTGTGTGTTCGACGTAACATAATCGAGAAAAGAAGCAGACAATACAACACTTTTTTGCATTGCAGGAAGAAAAGTAAGTTGGCAGGAATAACGTGTATAATAAACAGTTCGTACTAGTTTTACCTTCCGAGTGCTGCACATGTCCAATCCTGGTTCTGACTTCGCATCCCATTTTACCAGAATGTGTATCTATCAACAAGCGCAGCAAATTGGTTCTACAGAAACAAGCATATTCACATGACTTTCCAACTGGCGTGTATGACGTTCAAGCTGCGGCCCCTGCACATAACGTGACGTACACCTATCAGTACAATCTTCTCCACCGTACAACAGTTTGCTTTGTGATCGAGGCCAGAGAACAGTCTCTCGTGATCTGATCGTGCAGTTTAACGCAATGGCCGAGTTGACGTGTGATGAGTGTGCAGAAATGCTATTAATTTATGGCGAAGCTCATCGTCATGGAAAGCGTGCGCGTCTTCTTTACGCCGAGCGCTTTCCACATCGTCGAGTACCGTCACGTACTAACTTTGCCAGACTAGAACGTCGGCTTAGGGAGAGAGGTACCTTCACCGTCAACAGAATCGACTGTGGTGCTCCGAGACGCGTACGAACCCCGCAGTTTGAAGAGGATGTGCTTCGACGAGTGGAACGGGATCCTTCGACGAGCACCCGATACATGGCACGTGACTTGAGGGGAAGCAGTGCCAATGTTTGGAGGGTTCTCCACCAAGAACACTTGCATCCATACCATTGCGCGAGTTCCAAGTCTTGGTCCAGCCGATTTTGCGCCACGTGTAAACTGTCAGTGGATACTTCAGCGCTGTGCAGAGGATCCTGCATTTCTTCAACTGATACTCTTCACTGAAGAGGCGACCTTCTCTAGGGATGGTGTGTTTAACTGTCATAATAGCCACATGTGACTTGAGTTGTGGATGTAATATAGTGTAGACGCGTGTGTTCTGTGCTCCCGAAAATCGTGAATTTTCGGGGGGAAAACGAAAGGACCACTAACTGTAAGTAGAAAACTTTTAGATAAACCCTAGTAGAACATTTTGAGGAAGTATCATATTTGTGGGATTTTTTCTCCAAAAGTTAATAAAGGTTTAAATTTCCAATGTTAATCATATGGAAGAATAAAGACGATATTCACGTTGGCTTTTGAGAAGCTCCGCATCACCCGAGGCAATCGATCTAGACCTTCCGGTAACCTTGAAGGAGACTGTAGTTGCTAGACGGTAAACATTCTAAGACCGAACATTGTCTCAGTGACAAATATTCTAAGTTTCGTGTCCGGACCATGTAACATGGCCATGCAAGGGCTAAACTATCATATCTCCGGCACCGTATGGGATGGGGTCTGATATTTTGGGAGGTCGTTGTCCTCAACCAGGAGGGTCATGGCCCCTTCCCCCCGCAGTGTTTTCGGTCCGGAATTCGACCGGGAATATTTTTGGGGTGGTCCCTGTGGGGGTCATTGACCCCCCGACCAATTTTTATACTTTTCCAGTTTTTTTAAATATAAAGGACTGTTTGACGAGGACCTTGACGACCATTTTTTCTTAGACGATTAAAACCCTATCCCCTCCCCCCGACAAATTTTCTGAGGAAAAAATCCTCTCTTCATGACACTTTTCCTTTTGACTAATACCCTTATCCATGGTCGTCGGCCTCTTGGGGTGTCTGCTCCCGGATCTGCGGTGCCGGATATGCCTGTTTTGAGGTTTTCTCAAGAGAAACTTTTGGTGCGCGATTGTGTATATTTCGTGCGTGTGCGACTACGAAGCGAATCACGAACTATGTCGCAAAGAAACTATGATTATAAAGACTATACGAAGGAGGGAATGACGAAGCTAGAAAATGAATTTAGAAGTGATGAACAGAACACTACACTTTATAATCCATTCATTTTGCGCTGGCAAGAAAAAATCAAGAAAAAGCTAATAAATACAAGTCAATCGAGGTCAACGAAGGAAGAAAAGGAATTACGTCAAAAACATATTGATGAGATATACGCAGAATGGGTAAAAGCTAATAAAGAAGGAACACCAAAACTCCCAGTCTAAGGAATATAAGGAAAGTTGTAGACCAAGATATGGAAGATGATGCGCGGGCGAGTTTATCGGCCCACCAGGAAGAGGATCCAAGCAAGAAAAGAACGAGATCACCAGAAGAAGAAGAAACTAACAAAAGATACAAGCAGGAGAAGGAGATTGAAGAACAGAGTGAAAGCAGCATATTTAGAAGGGAGAGTAGAAGAATTAGTGAAAAACCAGGAAAAGCTAGAAAAAGAAAATGGAAGATTAAGAGAAATTGAAATCAAGATGGTTAGGTGGCAAACCAAGGTGGAAGAAAGAGACCAGGAGGTGGACAAGCTAGAAAAGATGGTCAGCGAATTGAAGAAAGAAGCCATTGATGGCAGTATCAGGATAAAAGAGTTGGAAGTAACCCTTAATGAAGCAAACAGAAACAGATTGGAAACAAACGAAAAATTACATCAACAGGAGGAGGAAATACGCAGAGTATATACTGAAAACGGTAGCCTGAAGGCGATTAAAGAAACAGCAACATCAAGATCGGTCGTCAGTTTTGCGGATGTTCTTAAAAAAGACGTCAAGGTTCCAGAAGAAAACAAAATTATAGAATCTACCAAGAGGAACACAAGACCTACAATCATGATCAAACCAAAGAAAGGCGAAACACTTAAGGATACCAGGATGCGTATTACCAAATCAATCAACAGGAACGATAAGATCAATTTTCAAATGGTTCAAACGAAAACAGCTATAATTCTTCAGATGGCATCAACAGATGATGAAGAGAGATTACCAAATCACCCGAACATGAAACATAACTTTGAGATGACAAACAAGAGCGAGAAACGAAATCCTTTGATGATTATTTATGCTATCCCTAAGGAGATGAAGGAAGCAGAGGTAATGGAAGAGTTGCTGGTGAGGAATTTGCAGGAGATTACTGACGAACAAAAACAACTAATTAAGCCACGGTTCAAGACGGGGCCTAGGAAGCAAGATCGTTATCATCTGGTAATAGAGGTGCCAAAACAAGTTAGACAGCTACTACTGCAGAATCCTAAAATATATATAGGATATGAAGTAACTAACATCAAGAATTACTTAGTAGTAACGATTTGCCTAAAATGTTTTGATTATGGCCATATTGCCAACCATTGTAGGAACGACTCAAGGTGTGGAACGTGCGGAGAAAAGGGCCACGTAAGAAATGATTGCAAAGATAAAGAGAAAAAAGTGTGCTTTCCGTGTTTCTCTAGAGGTAAGAAGTGTGGGGGTAAGCAACAGGACTGTGCACAGTATAAACTAAGCTTGCAAAGATTGATTGACAGGTTTGATTATGGAAGTTAGACATAATCAAGCAGAGGACTTGGATAACAAATACAAGAAAAAGCTCCCCCCGTGCAAACAAAAAAGGAATCTCAATCGATTAATGGATTATAATAGAAGTAAAAAAATTGAAATTATAAATAATTGGCTATTAAGTAGTTATACTAAAAGTACCGATAAATACCTCTACATAAGATCTGGACACATAAATTTTGAGGAGAGTAATCAGGTTCTACTACATTTCATAAAACCGAGCCTAACAACATTTCCGAGAGGATTTGCGCAAATGGTGGCCTTATCACATGATGATTTTGACCTTAATCAAATGGAACATGAAATTATTGAACTTGAAAATAACAAACTCTTAAATTTCTACTTTTCAAAAACAGGTATGGGTGTGGATTTATGCACGTTGAATCAAGTAGAGACGACTTCCTGAAGGACCTGGGGCTAACATTGGAGTTGCTGTCAGAACTAGAGGGAAATATAAGGAAGAAGATTACAGTACCAGCAGTAGGTATGGGTTTATGGAAAGCAGATCCGTATGCAGTTCTGAAGAAAATAAAGGAATTTGAAAATAAAATTCAGCACATAGGAATAGAAATGATTATACGTGATCAAAACTTCTTCAGAACTATTTCAAAGACACTAGAAGATTTAGAAGCAGTGGAACAAGAAGAACAAAAAGAGGAAAATATAGATACATCGTCAAATATGGATCTGGAAATAGAAAAAAATAAAAGAGTAAATGAAGAAAACAAAGACGAATTAGCAGATGTAATCAATGAGAAAAGAGAAACCAAACAAACAAATACGTAAAAGAAAAGAAGAACCTGGAAATCCTGGATACCAAGACCTTATAAGAAGAAAAATGGAAAGCAACCAACTACTGAACAGGAAGAAGAGGTGATAGAACAAACAATATATCCAGGCACTCAGGAAACAGATGAAGAAAACAGACTACATGACCAGCTGGTAGAAGAAGAAAAAAGAAGTAAAGTTGACCTTGACCCGAAAATACTCTATGAAAACCTTAATTTAAACTATATTCTAACCAGGCTTGAGGAGCCACAAACTCTGACGGCGGCCTTACGAGTGATAATAAGAAGTTACCATCTCAATGGAAAAACCATAACGTTCCCGGTGATCGAAGAGGTGGACAAAATTAATCTGAGGTCCAATGGCATCACCACTGACCCACAAGACCTGTTAGCGTTTATTCACATAGTTTTTGAGAGGAGGAAGGAATCTTTCCAACTGAATAATGTGTATAGGCAGTTCGTTATGGCGTATGGAAGGATTGCATTTAATCCACTAGAGAAGTTCCCAGCATGCTGTGTCTACACACGACAGCCATAGTTATGTTCAAGATAGTACAAGTTAATCTGGATAGATCAAAACTCGCAACAGCAGAAATTAGACACTATTGTGAGAAGGAAAGGGTGGACGTAGCATGCCTCCAAGAACCATACACATTTAAAGGGAAATTACTGAATATGCCGGTTAGCGTCGTAGCGATATTGCCTAATGATCCAACTCCCATGGTAGCAGTTGTAATATTCAACAGGAACATAGATGCTTTAACACACTTAAGATATGCAGATAAATGGACCCTGTGTGTGGATGTTTCCAGGGGAAATTATAAAGTAACCATAGTGAATATTTATTATCAGTTTTCCCTTCCGACAGAGATTTTTGTACAGAAAATAGATAATATAATGAATGGAATGCAAATTAATAATACCATAATTTTGGAGGATTTTAATGCTAAGTCTCCGCTCTGGCACTGCACAAACGCGGACGAAAATGGTGAGACGTTCGAGGAGTTGATTGAACAGCACAATCTTACTGTTATAAACAGAGAAAGTCAACCACTTACGTATATGGGCAGGGCTGGAGCGGGGTCTTATATTGACGTAACTTTGGCAAAGGGAAATATATATAATGGTATATGTAACTGGTCCGTGGACGAGCACTCGACTTCTAGTGCCCACAACGTCGTCCGCTTTGACGTGAATGACGAAGAAGACAAATTAAATCACAAAATATCCAACGAGGAAAGTAAATTCAACTATAACATAAATAAATTAAATAAGAAAAATTCATAGATAATCTTGTATTACCACAAATTAACCGAAATTGTGACCTTCAAAAACTTACCCTGGAGCTTGAGGAAGCAATTTGGAGAGCAATAGAAAATTCAACACCTAATATAAAACAGAGAAATGATAAAAGAAAGTCTTTTCGGACGGAGAGTCTGAACAGATTGAAGAGGAAGATGAAAGCTAGCAGAAAGAGCTACAGGGCAGCCGGGGATCACGCATTGAGATCAGCAAGATTACAGACGTATAGGAGAATAAAACAACAATTTGAAACGGAATTAAAAGAAACTAAGAAGAAGACCTGGAGTAAGTTTATTGAAGAAAATCTACAACAAGACCTCTGGGGCATGCCATATAAGATAATTATGTCCACGATTAAAACAGAGTGCTATGAATACCCTCAAGGACGATTCAGGACAATTTACCACAAATTGGAAAGACACCATAGAATTGTTTTATCAGAAGTATTTCCGGACGACCGAATAGAGGATGACAATGAAGACAACACAAGGATAAGGAATAAAGCCAAAGAAGTCCCAAGCAATGAAAATGATAACCCCGATGATCTGCTTGTGACTAATGATCAGGTGATGGAAGCCTTAAAGAAATTAAAACTACGGAAGGCCCCAGGACCAGATCAGATAAAAAATGAATTTTTTAGAAATAATGTAGATATATGGACCCCTTATTTAACCAGATTATTTAATGAATGTATAGAACAGTCAATCTTTCCGGAATCATGGAAGGTAGCAAATTTGGTAATCTTCTTGAAAAGTGAGGACAAAGATAAACTTAATCCAAAATCTTATAGACCTATATGCCTCTTGAATACAATAAGCAAAATTTTTGAAAAATTATTGGCTATAAAAATAGATAACCTGGAGAACTGCAAATTACAGTACGGCTTTCGCCCCCAAAAATCTACAGAGGATGCTATCAACGAATTGTGTAGTAACATATATGCTTTACGAGACGAAACCTTCAAATATGTAATTGGAATTTTCTTCGATATTATGGGGGCATTTGACAACTTATGGTGGCCCTCATTGTTAGAAGAAATAAGAAAGCTTAAAGTCAACAGCAAACTATGGAAGTTAATACAAAATTACTTTCAGGATCGAAAATTAGAAGTAGATACAGCGGACGGAGTTGCGGTTAAGACTCCTACAATAGGATGCCCACAGGGCCCGATGCTGGGTCCGATCTTTTGGGACCTAGTATTTCAGCCGTGCTTGGAGGTATTGAATGGAATACAGCAGGTAAAGAGGGTGGTGGGATACGCGGACGACCTGGCAGTGGTGATCAAGGGAAACAGTCGATTGGATGTTAAAAAAAAGCAAATGAAGTAATAGAAATGATGACATCATGGTGCAAATAAATTAACAATATCCTCCGAAAAAACGAAATATGTGTTATTCAAAGGAAAATTAAATTACAGTAGAGGACCTATAATTAAAGTAAATGGTAAAACAATTAAACGAGAGAAGTATCTAAAATACTTAGGACTAATTCTGGATGAAAAACTTGATTTCAGAATGCACACAAGTATAACAAAAAATAAGGCATTAAAAATTTCACACAAATTGGTTAAAATAGCAGTAAACAATCTAAAAATACCGATAAAAGTAATAGGCCTTTACCATGATGTCATCATAAGAGCAATAGTGGGATACGCGGCTAGCGTATGGTGCCATAGACTCGATAATAAAAGGCAAAAACAGATTATAGACAGAGCTCAACGGCAAATACTTTTATCGACTGTCAGGCGCATATAGGACGACATCCGTCGAGGCACTCCAGGTCGCGCTGGCGGTCCCCCCACTACATCTCCAGGTTAAGAAGATGGGGGCCATGTACTGGATCAAAAAAGAAATTCAGGATAAAGTCGTTAACATCCTACATAGACCAGCTGAGACTAAAGCTGAAGTCAACTTTGCTATAAACAATGCGTGGCAGGAATTGTGGAATAGAACTGAAAAAGTAAGAAGACTGTACTCCATGTTTCCGGATATTGAAGAGCGGATGGAACTAAACTTGGATATTACTGGTGGGCTGATGCACTTCCTGACGGGCCATGGCCCCTTTCGTCAGAAGTTACATGCAATGAATATTGTAGAAGATAACGTATGTCATACATGTGGAGTGGTGGCCACGCCAGAACATGTAAATCTGCATTGCAGAGAGACAGAACACCTTGTAGTGAAAGAAAGAGAACTCCTGAAGGAAATGCCCGTCGCGGAGGTTCTGCGAACCCCGGAACTTGCGGCGGCCCTCAGAGAGTTAACTCAAAAAGTTTCAAACTATCATAAAAAGAAATTTAGAAATGGCGTGGACCACCCAGCATAGGAAAAACAAATAACAATACAAGGGAAGATGGCCTGACTGACTGGCGTGTGTGCGCGTTCGCGAGGCCGCGAGGACCACGTCTACCGTGAATCGGACTTATGAAAAAAACCCAGCAGGGACATGAATAAATGATCCTGCCGGAACCCGGTAGAAGAGCGCCTTGTGGCGGAATCCGTAACAAGAGACGCTCGTGAAGTGATAATTGTGAAACTATTTGGTGATGGGGAATTAAGAATAAATGTGCAAGTGTAACTAAATTTGTGGTAACGATAATTACGCTAACTTTTGGAATCCAGAAGGAATCGATAGTGCAGAAGTGTGAGTGTGGATGAGTGAATGTGAAAGAAGGAATAATAGTGCAAGTAGTGAGAACAGAAGTGATAGGATACTTCAATCTACAGAGAACTACGATAAAAACCA